>MU183816.1:40963-72273 GCA_016904865.1 Pissodes strobi
TTTTTCGAAAATTTTTGTTCACAAAAATGCTTTTGGTTTTGTCTCGGAAACAGTTAAAGGCATCCATTTACATGTTACCATCATAAAAATAAAATTTTCAAAATCATATACAAGATGGTCAAAAAAACTATATTAAAAAATATCGTTTTTCCAAATATTTCTGTACAGAAAAATCGCACGACCTCCGCGGGGCAAAAACCTAAATTGACAAGCGCATAAACCATTTCCTAAAATATTCGATACAAAAAAGATCATCCACCTACGAAATTTTAATTTTTAGAAATTTTTTTCTGAAAAGAATGTTTTTGTTTTTATTTTGTAAACGGTTAAAGGGATCCATTTACATGTTACCATCATGAAAATACAAATTTCGAAAATGAATACAGAGTGGTAAAAAACATTTTTAAAAAATTTCTCCTTTTTTCCAAGTATTTCGGTACGGAAAAATTATACGACCTTCTCGATGAAAGAAATCAAACTAGGCACATCCGAAAATCCCATCCTAGAGCATTCGAAATGAAAGAGATCAGATCATCCACCTACGAAGTTTTAATGTTTTGAAAATGTTTTTGATTTTTTTATTGTTTTTATATCGGAAACGGTTAAAGGGATCAATTTACATGTTACCGTAATAAAAAATAAGATTTTAAAAATCATATATAGGGTGGTGAAAAATTATATTAAAAAGCTGTCCATTTTCAAGATATTTCTGTACAGAAAAATCGCAAGACTTTCTCGATGCAAAAAACAAACTCGGCACATCCAGACACCACCTAAAGTATTTGAAAAAGATCATCCAACTACGAAATTTTAATTTTTCGAAAAATTAAAAGAAAAAATGTTCGTTTTTATCTCGGAAACGGTTAAAGGGGTCAACTTCCATGTTACCATAAAAAATAAATTTTCAAACAAGTATACAGTGGTAAAAGAAATATAAAAAAAATCTCCTTTTTCCAAATTTTCGATGCAAAAATCAAACTCGGCACACCCAGAAACCCCCTCCTAAAGTATCCGAAACGAAAAAGATTATCCACCTACGAAATTTTCTATTTCATGGCCAAATCTGAAATAAAATGCCCAATTTTGAGACGAGAATGATATATTATGGAATACCTGCCTTATTTCACGTCCTATCGAAAAAAATCATAGTAGCGTTTCGATCGACCATGAGAGGCAGCAGATACTGACGTAAACCGATTTTTTTTCCGCTACCGAGGAAATTGAGAAAAATGAAATCAGGTTTGGCGAATTAAAAAAAAAAAAAGAAACATTATACGACGAACGGAATACGGCACGTTAAAGTACCCCACCAAACCCATCTTTTGGCCATTTACCGTTTAGTTCTAACTTCTTACGGTTTTCGAATTACAGCCGATTATACACTTTTTTATAAATTTTTCGATAATCTAAAAAAAAACGTTTTTATCTTGGAAACGGTTAAAGGGACACATTTACATGTTACCAGTAGAATTTTCAAAAATATGTACAGGGTACTAAATACATTTAGTTTTAAAAAATTTCTCCTTTTTTCAAAATTTCTCCCTTATTTAGCGTTGGAAGTTCCCTAAGAATCTTTCTATTCCAGGAGGGATATCATCGACTTTTGTACATTTTTTCCAAACATTTCATAATAATTGAGGTACTCGGGTCGTTTTTGGGCGTTTTTTTTTTTTTAAATTGCTATAAAGTTACGACTTAAGTACGGGTTAAACGTCGGTAAAATACATATTTTTGGCAGTGAGTATAAATGAGACTTTAAAAGCTTTAAATTCAGCAGGAAAAAACGGCTGAACGGTGCAACTTGCTACGGTTTATCGATGATGTTACAGATGTTAAACTATTGCAAGGCCTCCACTTTTCAGGCAAAGGTATACTCCTAGGAAAATTAATGCTGTTTTTCTTTTAACTGATACTAATAGGAAACCGAGAAACATAATTTAGTTAAAGCTTAGTTAAAAAGTGTAGCTAAAACTCTGTTACTTCCTCTAAATCAATGCAAATTCGAAGGCATAGCATAATTTTAACTTTACCAAACTACGACTAATTTCCCCAAAATTTCGTTAAAATACTAAAAATTACCAAAAAAATTGCCACTAATTACCACTAATTACCAAAAACTATCAGTAATTACCACTCATTTCCGTAGAATTTCCACTAATTACCACAATGAAATCACCCTCGTGCCCACTAGAGTGAGTACGTTCAAAAAGTGTCGTATTTAATTGCACGATTATTCTGAGAAATTAGTTCGTAAGTCGATGGTAAGAGAGTCGTCAACGAATTCACTAAATAATTGTTAGGTAGTTACATTTCCAAAATAAATTTAGCCCGAGCCATTATCTTGTTCCAAGGTCCAATGAAAACTCCGGAAATATGAATTCCATGCGGGCTTTATTCGAAGATACCAATGTAGGGGCAGATTATGAGAGATATATCTTTTCCCAAATTTATTTATTGTGGAGTAAGTCATGAAGAGTATGTGGCTTGGTTCTTCTTTAATCTTTCCAAAGCATCCGACTGTCAGAATCTCTTTTTTTATTGATAAACTGCGATTTGGTGTTTGGGGTACTACCTATGACTGACTCATATTTATAGAGAGGGGTCTTTAATTTAGGGTATTTCATTGTACTCCAATTGAATTCATGATGATGTTGGCGTTCTGCGGGATTCCCTTCTTCATAATATTTGTCAACGATTTAAGCAAGCATCTTCCATATGCGAATGGCATATCGAAGGTTAAGTTAAAGCGTGGCCAAATTTAAAGACTAGTATAACTTTAGTATTAACTATAAGACTAAGATAAGATTTTTTCTATTCTTGTACTTTAATTGATTTATTAGACATTTACTCCCTGTACGTTAATGGGATTTGTTACGGTACAGATTATTCATTAAGATACAAGTTTGTAACTAATCAATATGCAATATCACAGCAATATTCAGTCAATATCAATGATTGTCATGACCTTGACAGATAGTTACTATGTAGGTACTTAGTAAATTTTTAAAATTAAATTACTTAGTTTTGATTGATATGAGCAAAGAAGTTCGTTTCTTGAGAGTAATTGTGAATAGTGACTTGATGCACCTATATTGAATATGTGAGTAAAGGCAAGTAACCGCAAATCACTTATCAGATCAATATTGACCAATGAATATCTCTTAAATATGTATAGCATTACTTTCATAAGATTCATTAAGATACAGATTTTTCATTAACTACAATAAAAATGCAACATCATTGTAATACTATGTCAATATCAAAGGTTGCCTTCACCAGTGGCGACTCGTGACTTAAAAGTGACGGACGGGAAAATTGCAATATTGAAGTGTAGTAACTTTAAATAAATACCGCTTAACGACATGGCTGTGTTCATGCCTCATAATCGTGAGAATATTTTTATGGGCGTGGTATAAAAATCTCGGTCTTTTTCAGTGTATACCGATTCAAAATGAAGACACAAACAATAATAGTTAGAATAAATTGAAGTTAAAAGATGCCAACCTTTTTCTTCGGCCTTAAAGAATGATAGCACAATGTTCCCGGTCCGTCGATTTAAAAAAATATTAAAACCTTTAGAACTAGTGAGATTCGAACCCATGACCCAATGCGTCCAATGCGTCAGTAATATTGATTGACAAAGCAACGATTAACGGTTAGATGGACCGTCGCGCTTCGTCGATCATATATCACATCATATGACGTCAATTATTATAACATAATAGAGCCATTTTACACCCTTGATCGTGACAGATTTAAAATTAACCAATTTTGATATTTGATATAGTCAAAAGCGATCTTATCGTGCGGATCCAAAGGTTACACTTTTCAGTAAAAACTTCATTCGTGGCAGATTTTGCGTGTAAAATCTGTCAAAGGATTGACATTTAATGAAAAATGTGACCTTTGGACCCGCACGATAAGCCCGCTTTTGACTATAGTTATTATTTGCTTAGCAAATTTTGATTATTAAAGTACTTGTTTTTCATTATAATGATCCGTCGTAATGGCTATTGCGACACTCGCCTACGTCTCCTGTCATAATTCTCATACTCGTGTCTTAATATCATTAAATACTTAATGCATAATACCCTATAATAAACTACTCCTATAGGTATGTATAAATTTGTCACGCCGCATCGTGTTGGTATCGGGCTAGAAACTGTAGCCTGACTATGTTAGATGTTGATTGTTCCATTAGTTGGTGCCGAGCGGGTTATGTAACACATTTTCTTCAGACATTTTTCCACTCACTTGTGTTGAGATGTTCCCAAAATTTGCCGCTACAGGGAGAGCGGAGTTCTTTCCGTCAAATTTGCATGATCATCATCGTCCTCTCGTATCTTCTTCATCTGTAATAGCATTATTCTATTTTCTGGCGAGAAGGTGGTAATACACTTTGTTTGATCAAGAGCACCGTGTATATTATCAAATTCTTCTACAAGTTCATGCAGTTTTAGTGGGCGTCTATTGTAGGTAAAAATATTTATTTGGGCAACTAATGCGAAAAACGTCGATTTTCCATGTGCTGCACATAATATTTTATCTGCGATCACCTTAACAGTATAAATAGTCAAGTTTCTATGTAAATTTCTTTCAAGAAGAAAAGCTTAGGAAACTGCCAGGTTTTTATTATATGAAAACATTTGATTTTCTGCAATTGACACGAAAACAATCTACTAATGTAGGAGCATATATTTTTTAAAGTAGTACCCTAGAAAGATCGTTCTAAAATAGGATGGCTATTTGTATTAAATGAAACCCATGCAAATACATGATTTGTAAATTTGACAATAATTGACAACATTATAGTCCAGAAGCTTAAATTCAAAAATTATGTCCTACTTCTTTTTATCGTAATAGTACAATATATTTATGTCACTTTGAACATATTTATTTTTTATTAATATTACTTGCCTCCAATTATACATATTAATTTTTTATTACTATCGATAACACAAACCAGAAAAATCAGATCTGTAAAATAACCCTACCGTTATCTGATGATACTACCAAATTCAAAACTCTATTATTAAATGGATACGAAAATAATTAAATGCCAGAATCCTTTTAAAAGGAAAAAAAATAAATGATCATCGGAAATTATCTATCAAAAAACGTCCGCATCAGTTATTTTCCAATGGATTTGTATATTCTATAAATGCTTTTAACCACATTTGATATCGCGTGCGGTAAATTAAAAGATTTTTGAAACAATAACGTTTAAAAATTGTCATATTACAAGTAGAATTTAAACGTTTTTTTACGAAATAGCACAGATTTTGATAATTTATTTCGTAACGTCACGTTTTAGTTTATTTATTTATTTGTTTATTGAAGTGAAAACGTCTTTAGCGGCGCTGTGCACTTTTTCGGGATGGGGTAAAAATGTTAAACTCGCGTCAGGACACGTGGCCTGATCGAAAAACCGTAAGACGGAGGGAGACCGCCAGCTCGCGATCGTTTCGGCATGTTCCCGATGAGGTAGAGGGCTGAAATTTTCAGACGATGTAGACGGAGTAAAATTAATATTCTGTGCCAAATCTGGAAGTCGCGCACACACCCATTGAAAAACGGATTTCAAATTTACTTCCATTTTTGCATTATCACTTTTTTCGTTCTATCCAATGGCGGTATGCAGCTTGGAATCCGACATTTCGTCTTCAAGGGGTAATCATCAACTTTCTTTTTTTTAAATACGAACTTTCATTATTTTCATCTTTTTTCATATGAATATGTGATTTTATTGTTTTATTCTTTTTCCTAATTTTAATTTTAATTTATTTTTTAATTATTTATTTCGCTTTGATGTAATTTTGTATAGCTTAAGTAGCTTTTGAAATTTTTTTATCCTATAAAAATATTTTATTTTGTTTTTTGTGTTAAAAAATAAAAAATAGTTAGATTAAATAATCAGGTTTGTTTATTTTTTTACGAGAATATGGTCATGAACTAGTACGCTAGGTTGCTCAGTGCAAAGATAAAATATACAAGTAATCCAAAATGTTATATAATAATAGCTGTAAATGAAATAGAATTTGTTCAAATCTAGCTATTCGCACTACGGCAGGAAATTCAGTAAAAATATCCAGCGTTACAGATAACGTCGGATCCAATTAAAAAATGAAGACAATAATAATATTATTATGATTATCATTAAGAAGGGAACAGCCTAGTAGTATCATAAAATTTTTAGTCTGATGCATAAAATTGCAAAAAATTTCCATTTCTACTTCATTTATTTATCAATAAAACTAACTGAACAACGCAACACAAAAAATAAAATAAAATATTTTTATGGAATATAAAAATTTTAAAAGTAACTTAAACGATTCAAAATTACCCCAAAGCAAATTAAATAATAAAAAAATAATAAAAATAATAAAAATTAAAATCTAGAATACAAAAAATTTTGAAAACACATATTCATATTAAGAACGGCAATATCATCTGAAAAGCGATAAAAAAATTGAAGGTCGTATTTAAAAAAAGAAAGTTGATGATGACGCCCTTGAAGATCAAACGTCGGATTCAAAAATGGATACCACCATTGGATAGAGCGAATTAAGTGGCAATGCAAGAGTGCAATTCAATTTGAAATTCGTTTTTAAATAAGCCCAGGAAAAATAAAACAATTTTTCAAAATTTAGGCATCTAAATGTGCAATTTTGCCTTAATTTGACCGACGCTGTATCTCTTACGGTTTTGGAGATCCCCATATAGACCCGAATTCGAGCCACCCTGTACAATCATTTCCCTCAAAGAAAATGTTACTCTTGATAAGAGCTGAGGCATCAACAAAAAAACATTTTTCGCAGAGTCAAATTTGAGAGAGTCAAAAGTATTATTGATTTAAAGAGCACCAAAATAGAAGCAATGAAGGTTTTAAATTCTACGACCTCTCAAATTCTCAAATTGGGTAATATATTCAGCGTATTTTGAATCTAGGTGTAGGGTACGACATATCAAATGTGCTTTAAATTATATATAGAATCCAAAAATGCAACAATATGATCCATTGGGAAAAGAAATTGTTGATGAATTTTTTTGATATAATTAGCTTCTTATTCATTTGTTTCTCTGATAACGTTTTTCGGTTGACTCTCGCTGTCGCCCTTCTTTCTGGCTTTTCTCTGATCCGCAATTAACCATTATCTTCATTTTTTAAAAATAATTGAATGCCAACTTAAACAATTTACTTTTGCAACAGGGAGAAGCTTTGTTATGGTTGTATTATTACTAATATGTATCAATAATTCATGTTACAGAGAAATGAATTATTTTGAGTATTAGTTTCAGTGTTTAGACGGTACGCTAAAATTTTGAATAAAAAGCTTTTTTACAATCTCTTTTAATAAACATTGTAGAGGTTATCAAACTATAATTAAAAACCTTGTGCAGTCAATTTGCACGTTTTAAATAACATTCTCAAAGCAACGATTTTCGCATTCTATAATCAACACACTTACTAGAAGAACTTTTTCCTCTAATAATACGACAAACAAATGATAATTTATAAATAATAAATTAATTCTGATTTTCAAACTAGAGTCTTTTAAGTTTGAAACCCGGAACTAAGCATAATTTTCACTTATAAAAGCGGATTTCACGATTTTTCGTTAATTCTGAGTTCAGGTGTTATTGCGATTCCTTCTTAGCAACGTTTTGTCCCTCAAAAATGAAGAAACAATAAGCCAAACGATTTTATTTTTAATTAATTCACATAGCAATGAAATAGGCCCAAAGCATCAGTAGACGTCAACAGATCAACATATTATCAGTTTAATTTCTTTCAGTGGGTAATTAAACGCATATAAGTTAACAATCTAAATATGTTAACGTAATTTATCACCACAGTTTTGAGACATGAAAGACATCTTCCCATAAGGTGTAGATAACACTAAATGATAAATGCAAATGAGGCAAGGAAATCCCAAATTTATTCTAATTTATCGGCGGATATAGTGACAGGCAGGGATGAAAAATAATAACGATCTCGCTTTGGTTTATGGATTTGGTTTTCTGACATTTTCTTACTCAGTGGTCGCCAATCTTTTTAATGTGTTGAGCTACTTTGATAATTTTGGAATAAACTACCTAGTCGTAAGTGACGTAAACCAACCTAAATGAAATAATGCACAGTTGTGTTCGACATACCTACATGTATTTATTTTACTTACTAACTAATACATTCTAACAATAAATTAATAACAGAATAACTAATATTACTAATAAATATTCCATAACTACATCCATACCTACCAATCGTAGGTGTTTGAAAATTAAACAAAATTTGTATGCAGTCACAATGGCATGTCACGATTTAATAAAAGTGAATAAAAACAACAAAAAAGTAACGAACTATTTTAAACAAAAACTTGTGCCGATAAAAATGCATGTTCAATGGGAAAGCTGACACTCAGACTAATCGATAAGTTTCTTAATGTTTGCAGTAGAGTTTAATTTAGCCACACTAACACAATTATCCAAATGCTCATCTGTAAGTCTATTGCGGTATTTGTTGTTAATAAACTCCATATTGGAAAAAGCTGATTCACACAAACAGGTTGAACTAAATAACGCTTTTACTTTCAATGCAACACGACATAGAACTGAACATTTGTCTTTACTTACTATTATAGGCCAGATACATTTTGTACTTGAAACTAACGATTTTAAGGCTAAAACATTTTGAAACGCAAGCACTTCAATTTCTGTTGCAGCGATGTCTTTACCAAAGTTGTAAACTATTGGATATCAATTTCCATGAAGGGTGAAACAACAAATTGCGTCACTAAGGCCATTTCGTTGAAACCCTTAAAGCGATTTTTGGTGTTATCCATCAAGTTAAAAACTATTTCTACATGATGTTTACTTTCATAGGGTTCCAATTGATATGATATTGAGATATCTCTCCTAAAAGAATAGGAAAATGCTTTCCGCTAGTTCTTTAATTCCCCCCTGAAACTGCAAAAAAAGTTAATTTAATTTTCCTGTAGTGCCCACAAGGAAACCAAAAGTTCCGGTATCGGGTCATCGTGTTGTTTGAAAAATTGAACTATTGCAGATAGGACATCATTGAAATATTTCAGAACTTCCTCTCCTTAGCCATCGGACTTCAGCATCAAGAAGTAGCTCGAATAATCTTCTTAACGTTGTTTAGTTTTAGAAAATCTGCACATAATGCTATATAATACGACATAACGCCACCAGACATTTATCACAGCCTACCAGCCATCGGTTGTCAACCCTACCATTTTCAGAAAGTTACATGTATTTTATAGTTCAAACTATCTCGTTTGTATTTCTAAAGTTGGCAAATAACTAATCTGCAGCATCTCTTTATTATTTCCTCGTCTTCATAAGGTTTCTTCTTTGGTGCAATGTGCACGGTATGATACTTCAGCTGCAACCTTATTTTTGTCGACTGTTGTTAAACATATTGACTGTTGTCCAATTAATTGGCTAAGTTGGGCACTAAAACAGAGCTTTATCCACAGGAAACTTGGTTTCTATTCGATTTCAACCAACTGAGTTTCTATTCGAAAGCTGTCATCATACCTTTGGGAAAGTAAATAGAAATTGAGATTTAGTACAATAAATTTGCAATATTTCTAGTTTTTTGATCCTTTGAATGTTTAGAAATTTGCGTGAGACAATCGAAAAGAACGTTTTGGTTTTTCTTCAACGGTTTTAAGACTTTACCTATCTGCTCCCAAAATGAGTGGAACGTAAACGTTTTAGAGCAAAATTAAGAATATTTTCATTCAATACTTTCCGTCTATAATATATTTCTGAAGGATATGAAAATATCAGACAATTTCACCACTAAAATATGCTGCATCATTCACAGCTTTAATGAGAAACAGTTCTTAGATTAATGTTTAAAGTACGCCTTTGTACCTACCAATCTTTTTACCTTGCAAAGCCCTGCCCTGGAATATTTTAAACTAGTCAGTAAACATCTTTGTTCCTTCCCCAGAGTAATCTTATTGGATACAGCTTACAAAATATACTGGAAAATATTTGCTCTCCCCCATTTAATATATTCATATTCACACACCTTATTATAAACGTAATCTGTTCTACGTGGCTAATGTCCCGCGTTGATTCTGAAATATTACAAAATTAATTCGATTTTTTTACTAAAGTCATGATTCTTCTCCATATTGCGTCAGCTGAAACGCCTATTATCAAACAAATGCAATATTTATACAGGATGATAATTTGAGTAGTTATAATGACTATATTTTTTACATTAAAGAAGATTTGAAAAAATGAAAAAATACTATCTCTACAAAAACGCGGGGAAAAAAAAGGAGGTATTTTGCAGACCAACCATCCACCACTGAAGCACTACCGTCATCAACTTTAAAATCCACTACCCTAAGTAATAAGAAGTACAAAATCTTTGTGTGCAAAATTTTGAGAATTGGCTTTTTCAAAATTTAGGAAAAATTTGAAAATAAACGTAAATGATGAAAAAGAATCCCAAGCCTAAATTTAAACAATATTGTTGTGCTAAAACTCTCTATTTTTTTGCAATAGCGCAAATACTTGTTTTTTGTTACTTTTTAAACTATTTTATAAAGTGCTCAAACTGACTTCCATTTTGATCTAAACATATACAAGGTCGATTTTCAAACTTCTCTCTAACTGTCTAAAAAACCTCTCTTAGTGTACTTCGACCAGCATCAACATCAATTATCCTCTGACGCAATTCTTTCAGAGAAACCGGTTGGGTTTTGTGAACTAGTGACTTAATATAATCCAATAAAAAGAAATCCATAGGGGCATGATCAGGTGATTTTGGCGGCCACCCAATTGTGCCTTTTCTGTCAATCCATTGGTTTGGATTATTTTGGTCTAACCAATCTGCGACAGCACCATGGTGTGGGGGTGCACCAACTTGCTGGAAGTATAGAAGCTTCGTTCAAATTTAAATTTCCCTGTAAAACTCTTTGGTTTTCGAGGTCTTGAACAATCGCAAGCTCTATAGTTTGGTTGAGCATTTCGGCATAAATGTGACCGGTTAAATTTTCTTCAATAAAAATAGACCTATGAATTTGTCTCCCATTATTTCCGCCTATACATTGATTTTTTGGGGACCTTGAGTGCTCCTCTTTAACAAAAAATGTGGATTAAAGTCACTCCAACAGCAACTGTTCTGCATATTCACTTGAGCATTTGGGAAAAAACAAAACTCATTACTGAAGTAAATGTTTTTTTTTATAAATTCGGGTGTTGCCGTAATGCCGTAATTCCCATGGTTTCGTAAAACTAAATTCTTCTGTCGGTATCATCGTCGCCAAGATCTTGCAACATTTTGTAAGGGTGAAATTTGGGCATTTTCATTACTTTCGTAACAGATTCTTCAGATGCACCGGTAATTGCTGCTAAATGAGGCGTTGACACATTTGCATGTATAGAAACTTGGCCAATAACCCCAAACTGCAACATGCTCCATCCAAAACTCTAGGGTTTTATCTTTTTTTTTTTGTTACCAACGGATCTACTTTCTTGAATTTTTGAAACCAAATCTCTTATGTAGGCGTGGCTGACGTTTTTGCCAGGATGCCTTTCATTAGAAGTAATGACAGTTCTCCAATGTCACATACCCTGAGCACGATAAAGAAGTTATTTCTGTTCTTCCACAAATTATGGACTAAGGGTCACAGACAGCCTGCAAAATACATTCTCGTCATAGATACGAGAGGCCTATGTCCTGCTGTACATAAATATCAAAGGCTAAAACGCAGAACCTCGGAACTAACATTTTTGACAAAATTGGCATTTTGATGCGAAAGTCAAATAAAGCTTTATTGTTATTAAACACATTATGCTATTAACAAAACTGTAATAAAGGAAAATAAACGAAACAAAATAACACAATATGTAAATCATAACATAACGATCCTAAAACTAAGTAAAATAGTTCCAAAACCAATTTAAAAATGGTCCGAGAAGTATTCCTCTACGCTATAATGGTGGCTTCCCACGGCCCGTGATATCGCAGGCCGGGCCGCGCCAGCTCGGGCCAAAACGCCGTGGGAAGGGTGCCGTCCGAGGTCGTCCGGAAAGATCCGTGATTGCGCGCCCGATCCGCCGCCGCAAGTCGGTAACTTCAAAGGCGCGGCCTGGCCTGATCTGTCGCGACCTGTCGGTGTCTGTTGTTATCTGTGATTAGGGTTGATTTTTGGGGCCATTTCCCATTTTAATACGTTCTGCCAAGACCTAAAGCTGGACGCCAAATGTCCCGATTTTCAATCATGAATCAAATTTGCCCCAAAACAAAACGCCCATCGAAAAATTAAATTAAATTTTTAGTTCCAGCACAAATTTAAAAAATATTCTAATGATATTTCAATTTATCGCATCCATTCCAGCATTCAACGCGGCCACTGAACGCATTTTGTCGCTTTGCGAAAATGCATGGAAAGACTCTAGAAACAGGCTTACAGTTGAGCATATAAAAAGTCACAAATAAAAGTTAATTTTACTCAGCTTGTAGATAACTTTACAAGCACGCGCTTAGAATAAACCATGCTAACTTCGGCAAAAAGCCAAAAAAATACTCTTTAAAAAAAGCAATGGATTATATTTTTTAGTTCTAGCACAACAAAATGTAATTTTTTGCATTACATAGGAATAAATTTCCTTTGTAACATGTACTAGCATCTACAGCTCACTACAAAACAAGGTCACGAGTCAGCCCGAACGAGTTTCGAAGTCAATCTTAACTTCACGCATGGCCCTCTGCTCGCTTCGCTCGTTCCAGGGCTCAATGAAACAAAACTAACCCAAATTTAGAAAAAAAACAAACATAACCTCAAAAAAAAATAAAAAAAAAACACCAACGGGAATCGAACGCAGGACGCCATAATCGGAAACCCAGAATCGTACCACTAGACCACGAAACCGCTTAGAGCCCTTCCGCTAGACCGTATAGACAAGGGTAAAAAGTAACGAAACTCGTTCGGGCCGACTCGTGATCTTGTTTTGTAGTGAGCTGTAGATTGCTATTGTAATATACAGAATTAGAAGTACTAAGAAGCCGCCTTTTAGTTGTTTCTCAATGTTATGATGGCTATGTTTTCATGTTACATATTATGTAGGTATCTATAAGTACATACTAGGTTTACTCTATTCTATATTTGGTTATTTTAAACCTACTGTCAATCAGTCAACCTATCGAAAATTAAGATGCCGAGTTTCACGCGACATTTTTAAACGGAACCCTATCTTCAAACTCTTAAAGAACAGGCTCATACAGGCCATGGGAAGACCTCACGCGCGGCGAAGCCCGATCCGTGCTTACCTGTGTTATGGTGGCTTCCCACGGCCCGTGGTATCACAGGCCGGACCGCGCCAGCTCGGGCCAACACGCCGTGGGAAGGGTGCCGTCCGAGGTCGCCCGGAAAGATCCGTGATGGCGCGTCCGATCCGCCGCAAGTCGGTAACTTCAAAGGCGCGGCCTGGCCTGATCTGTCGCGACCTGTCGATGTCTGTTGTTATCTGTGATTAGGGTTGATTTTTGAGGCCATTTTCCATTTTAATACGTTCTGCCAAGACCTATAGCTGGACGCCAAATGTCCCGATTTTCAATCAAGAATCAAATTTGCCGCAAAACAAAACACCCATCGAAATTTAAAAAATATTCTAATGATATTTCAATTTATCGCGTCCAATGTCCATTCCAGCATTCAACGCGGCCACTGAACGCATTTTTTCGCTTTGCGAAAATGCATGGACAGACTCTAGAAACAGGCTTACAGTTGAGCATATTAAAAGTCACAAATAAAAGTTAATTTTACCCAGACCTGTAGAGAATTTTACAAGCACGCGCTTAGAATATACCATGCTAACTTCGGCAAAAAGCCATAAAATACTATTTAAAAAAAAGCAATGGATTATATTTTTTAGTTCTAACACAACAAAATGTTATTTTTTACATTACATAGAAATAAATTTCCTTTGTAACATGTACTAGCATCTACAGCTCACTACAAAACAAGGTCACGAATCGGCCCGAACGAGTTTCGAAGTCAATCTTAACTTCACGCATGGCCCTCTGCTCGCTTCGCTCGCTCCAGGGCTCAATGAACCAAAACTAACCCAAATTTAGAAAAAAAACAAATATAACCTTAATATATTTTTTTAAAAAACCACGGACGGGAATCGAACGCAGGAGGCCATAATCGGAAACCCAGAACCGTATAGACCACGAAACCGCTTAGAGCCTTTCCGCTAGACCGTATAGACAAGGGTAAAAAGTAACGAAACTCGTTCGGGCCGACTCGTGATCTTGTTTTGTAGTGAGCTGTAGATTGCTATTGTAATATGTTATCTAGAATTAGGAGTACTAAGAAGCCGCCTTTTAGTTGTTTCTTAATGTTATGATTGTTATGTTTTCATGTTACATATTATGTAGGTATCTATAAGTACATACTAGGTATATTCTATTCTATATTTGGTTATTTTAAACCTACTGTCAACCAGTCAACCTATCGAAAAGTAAAATGCCGAGTTTCGCGCGACATTTTTAAACGGAACCCTATCTTCAAACTCTTGAAGAACAGGCTCATACAGGCCATGGGAAGACCTCACGCGCGGCCAAACCCGATCCGTGCTTACCTGTGCTTGTCCGCCGCGCGGGTCTGGCCTGTTCTAAGACAGGCCGTGGGAAGCCACTTTTTGTCCGCCGCGCGAGTCTGGCCTGTCCTAATACAGGCCGTGGGAAGCCACTTTAATACGCCCCAGCAATTAACATTTTCTTCACCTCCCTTCTAAATAATTTATGTACTACAATCTTACGCAGTGGCTGTGGGAGGTGGTTAAACATTTTTCTACTTTCATAAAAGATCAAGTTTTGTGTTAAAGATGAGGTGGGTATTGGTAAATTTATATTGAAAGACGAACGGATATTATTTACATTAGCTGAATGGATTATGGAAGAATACTTCTTGTGCATTAGACAAGTAGTCTCGAGTATAAAAATTGTTAGGAGCGTCAATATTTTTTGATTGATAAAGTGAGGCTTGCAAGAGTCCTTATGCTTAAGTCCACAAAGAATTCTTAGGGCACGCTTCTGTAAAACATTCACACTGAATTAAACAAGTAGGCAGATGAATGCCCTCAAAAACAAACCCCATAACGCAAGTGAGAGTCAACCAGGGCAAAATAGGCATCTTTAGCTACAGATATATTTAGGTTGCTCTTAACTGTTTTTATAGCAAAGCAGCCTGATGTCAGCTTAGCGCACAATTGCACAATATACTGGTTAAACTTTAACTTGTTGTCAATGACTAAGCCTAGGAATTTATTAAAATTAGTATTACTAACAGCTTGAGAACCCAAACCAACATCACTTAAGACACATTTAAAATTTAAAATATTTTTTTTGACACCGTAAAAGACAGACAGTTAATGTCACACCATTCCTTAACATTGGCTATATCCTAGTTTGCCGTTTCCATCAGAATGTTTATATCCTCAAAATGCCAAAGAAGAGTGGTTTCATAAGCGAAAGATGTGCACTTGCCAAACTTGACTATTGATGGTAAGTTATTTACATATAAGAGGAACAGGAGGGGTCCAATAACCGAGCCCTGTGGCACACCAGCTGTGACGCACAGCTGCTCTGATTCACTATTGTCAAATTGACCCTTTTGACATCTATTTGAAAAAAAGGACCTCAACCATTCCAAATAGAACCACGGAAGCTTCAAACTTCCGCAATAGAATCTCATGTGAAACACAGTCGAAGGCTTTAGCCCGACCACAAAACACTACCGCGGAAACCTGTTCATCATTAAGGCTCAGATAGAGATCTTCCAACACATAAGAAATGGCATCGTTTGTGATTTTTGAATGTTCGAAACCAAATTGGGACTTATTTAAAATGTTTTTCGCATCCAAGAAATTAATCATCCTTTTGACAGTGAAGGCAACAATGAAATTGGTTTGTAGTTGGCAGCAGTATCTTCACCCTGCTTAAAAATGAGAATAACAATTGCATTCTTTAGTATATCAGGGAATTCACCATTCAAAAAAGAGGCTTTAACACAGTCAGCCAATGCAGTAAGGGCTGATATGGGTTGGTTAGCAAGGACCTTAGTGGAGATGCCGTCCCAGCCTGAAGAATTTTTATTTTTTATTTCTCGCAAGACATCCTCAATTTCTTTGGCCGTTACAGGTGTGAAGTATAAAAAAAACTCATCAGTCCCTCCCTGTAAGAGGGATAAAGGTTCAGTTAAGGTGGATGGCAGTTGAGAAGCAACATAACAGTAAAAGGAATTTAATTTGTCAGCTTCTAACTGAGAGTTATAATTTGTTGATTTTGTTGCACCCCTCAGAGAGCTAACAATATTCCAGGTATCTTTTTGTTTGTTATGAGCTGACTACATTCTGTCGCTAAAATAAAGCAACTTTTATAGTTTCGCGATAAATTCTTCTATATTTATTAAAAAAATTGTAAAAAGATTATTGTTCATAAAAAACTGCCTTAACGTGTGTAGACATCTCATATTTTTCGATGAAACCTTTAAGCTCTTAGAACTCCAAGGTTTTATGGTATTTGATTTAATATGTACAAGGAGAAATTTCTCAGTAAAAATGTCCTTGAGTTTGCGGTAAAAGGTGAGTAAGGGATTATTGTTATCACAGAGTCCTCCTCCAGGCTGGAGAACACCGAAGTACAAAGTCTGGAGCTGATCAATGACAGTTTGTGACAAGAGGGGCTGCATTGTATTAGCTGGCAGGGACGTCAAACTGGTGAAAGCAGTTTGATTACGGGGAGTGACGCCCCGCCATTCCGAGTTGCCACGGGATGTGGCCCATCAAATCCCATCGTCCTCCCCCAGGCTGGAGAACCCCGAAGTACAAAGTCTGAAGCTGATCAATGACGGTTTGTGACAAGAGGGGCTGCATTGTATTAGCTGGCAGGGACGTCAAACTGGTGAGGGCAGTTTGATTACGGGGAGTGACGCCCCCACCATTCCGAGTTGCCACCGGATGTGGCCCATCAAATCCCATCGTCCTCCTCCAGGCTGGAGAACACCAAAGTACAAAGTCTGGAGCTGATCACTAGGGAGTGACCCAACAAACCCTATTTTTACCCCTGTCAGACTAGGGACCACAAAAGGAAAGAGTCTGAGGCCGATGCATCCAGTGGAAGCGGCCCTAGGTGGTAGATGCATACGCCTACTCGCATCGTCCGGTGAAAGACCACCCCACCAGAACTGGGAAGCGGTAAGTGGTTTTCCCGAATCACGTTCCGTTTCCGCGCTGGTGGTTCCGGGTTCCACAGTAGGAATATAATAATATGGACATGATGGTGCTTCCAGGATCAAAATATTCCGGAGGTAAACTCCCCGGCCATTCGGATCTCCGGGGCTGGGTGGCCCTGGGAGCCCTTCATTCCGCATTTCACAGACAGCAAAGATACCGAACTAATTTAGAATTGATTTCTGCAACATAAGATGCCTAAATACAAACATAAATTCGGTACACCAACATCTACAAGCAAATAGACCACACATACTAGCCCTTACAGAAACACAAGTATGTTCTATAACAACAACAGTGAACTACCCTTATCCTGGTTACGACTTACATACCCGATTTAGACATAAGTTCGGAATATGCCTTTTTGTCCGAAGCGACCTTTCATGTCACCGCGAGGAAACACTGGAACCGAACAACCTTGACGTCATGTGGCTCAAGTTCACCGCCAAGGGATTAACCAAGTTTATATGTGGTCTCTATCGCCCTCCGAGCGATAGAGCCTACCAAAGCTTTTTTCCAACACTATTTACCACTTTTGACTCAATACAGGTTGATCACCCCAGTTCAAAAATAATCGTTCTGGGAGACTTCAATGCCTACAACACCAACTGGCTCAAACATCACAACAAGACCGACAACGAAGGTAGAGAGGCTGAAGCATTCGCCATCAGCTGCGGGCTTACTCAAATTGTAGACGAATCAACTCGAATCCCAGAGAGGGGCGAATTCGCCGCCCTCCTGGATCTGTTTCTAACCACCAATCCTGACCAGTACACAGTTACAGTTGGTCCGCCATTAGGTACTTCCGACCACAAACTTATTACAACGGTTTGTGAATTGCCACTCATACAGAAGGATCCGCCATTGCCTCGCAAAATCTGGAATTACAATTCTGCAAACTGGGACGATCTAAGGGAGTTCTACCTAGATTTTCCTTGGCTCGACGTCTGCTTTGGCGCTGACGACCCGTCAGTCTGCTGCGAAAAGATCACGCAAGTAATCTCCTCAGGAATGGAAGCATACATCCCAAATTCCATCAAATTACCATCAAAAGGAAAGCCCTGGTTCGACAGAAGATGCGAAAGAGCTGTGGATAGGAAACAGCAAGCCTACAAGTACTGGCAGCAAAATCAGACCGCTGAAAATCGCAATTATTTTGTCGAAGCGAGAAACGAATGCAAGCGTGTTATCGACGAAACTAAGGACAAACACAATCAAAGGATCAGGAATAAACTTTTGCAATGCCCCAATGGCTCCAGGAATTTCTGGTCGGTATCAAAGGCAGTAAGTAACAACTTTACAGAAACGTCTCTCCCACCTTTGACAGATGAACGTGGCATCACGGTGACTACAGCCAAGGAAAAAGCAAACATGCTCGTCAAAATGTTTTCTTCGCACTCTACCTTAAACGTCCCCCAAGGCAAGACTCTCCCCACCATATCGAACATCAACACTACCATGGCAGAAGTCGAATTTCATCACCGTGATATTCGTAAAATCCTTAAAAATCCAGATACCCAAAAGGCATCAGGACCTGACGGAATACCTGCCATCGTGTTAAAGAACTGCGCCAACGAACTAACAACCGTTTTTTCCAGGCTTTTTTCTCTGTCTTACGGAATAGGGATTTCCTCATCTTCTTGGAAAGTCGCTCGAGTGCAACCTGTTCCAAAAAAAGGCAAGAAAACCACGCCCTCAAACTATCGTCCAATTGCCTTCCTTCCAATAATCTCCAAAGTCATGGAACGATTAGTCAATCAGCAACTACTCAAGTACCTCGAGAACAACAAAATAATCAGCGATAATCAATACGGCTTTCGCAAGGAGAGATCGACAGGAGATATATTGGCCTATGTCACTCATATATGGAGTAGGGCAATTGAGAACTACGGAGAATCTCGAGCGATTGCGTTGGATATTTCAAAGGCATTCGACAGAGTTTGGCATGACGGACTGCTCAACAAACTACCGTTCTTCGGACTGCCAGCCTCTCTCTGCAGCTGGCTTACCAGTTTCCTTAACAGCCGATCTCTGCACGTTGCAGTCGATGGACACATCTCGGACACATTCACCATCAACGCGGGCGTGCCTCAGGGCGCAATACTTTCACCAACTCTGTTCCTCAACTATATTAATGACCTGCTGACGGAAACAAATAATCCTGTTTACAGTTTTGCAGATGACAGTACCCTTGTCTCCCACTTTAGATCAGAAAAACCCTTACCAGCGACTGAGACTCATCAGCGCAGACAGGAGCAGATTACAGCAATTAATCAAGACCTGGAGAAAGTTCAAACTTGGGGCGACAGAAATTTGGTCCAGTTCAATGCAGCCACGTTTACCAAGAGGGCCAATACAGCGGGCCCTGACATCATTATGGCAGGGTCGACCATTCCTTCATCCTCGTCAATCGGACTGCTGGGTATCTCGGTCAACAGCAATATGTCCTGGCATGACCACGTTGCTAACATCGCAAAATCAGCCTCCCAGAAGCTTGGTGCGCTATTTCGCAACAAAAAACTCTATACACCGCAGCAGTTGCTCTTGCTCTACAAAGCGCAAATAAGACCGTGCTTAGAATATTGCTCACATACCTGGGGTGCCGCACCAAAGCACACCCTAAAGTTGCTGGATTCCATTCAGAAGAGAGCTGTGCGTCTCGACGGCGACCCGGAGTTGACCCGGAATCTAGATAATCTGGAACACCGCAGACATGCAGCCGAGATATCTCTGTTTTACAGATACTTTCACGGCAGATGTTCCCAGGATTTGGTCCGCCTCATCCCGCCCCTGGCAGCTCCTGTCAGACAGTCACGACAGACGGCAAGAGCGCACCAGTTCGTCGTACAACTGGAGACACCTAGAACATCGCTTTACAAGAACTCCTTTGTCTGGCGCACTGCATCACTGTGGAACTCACTCCCAGGACATCTGTTTCCCACTAATTACAACTTACAAATATTCAAGAGCCGTGTCAATCAACATCTTCGCACACACACCGCTCGTCGAGCTAAACCTTTAGTGTGTGTGCCACTGCCATAAAAAAAAATTCACGCAAAAGTTTGAAAATGCCTGAAAGTACCTTCTGGAGAAAATGCGACTTGGTCAGGGGTTTCATTGTTTTTTTGTCGCTGGAAATATCTAATCCAGTCCTCCCGCCTGACGAGTCCTGGGCTTGCGCGCACATCATAAATACATGCGTTGTTTAATATTTACATTTGTAACGTTTGCATTAGAATGTCTAATATTATATTTCACGCATAGCCCTCCGCTTGCTCGGCCCGCTACGGGGGCACGACCAACAAAAACTAAGCAAAACTTACCCAAGGCATGCCCAAAATCACGAAAAAATATTGTTTACAAACGTAACTTATAAAAAAAAAACATGTCTCGCCAATAGAATCGAACGCAGGATCTAACCCACTAAACCACGAGGCTCGCTGAAAGCAATTCTCTGGACCATAAAGACATCTATTTGCCAGAAAAGTGTTTGTGATGCACGCGCACGCCCAGGCGTGGGAATTCTTTTTGCAAGCTGAATTTATGCGCTAATAAATAATGACAACAGCATGCAAATTTTATTGAAGATATTGCAAAAAGAGGAAAAAAGCAGCACAATAGTATTTTAATTTAGGCTTGGGGTCCTTTTTCATCATTTACGATTATTTTTAAACTTTTCCTGCTAAATTTTGCAAAAGCCAGTTTTAAAACATTTTCTCAAAATTTTGCTAATATTTAGCACTGCAATAGTGTTTTAATTCTGGCTTGGGATTTTTTTTCGCCATTTACGATTATCTTCTGATTTTTCCTGAGAAATTTTGCAAAAGTCAGTTTTAAGACTTAAGACAACTCCTCAAATTTTTGCTAACGTTAAATATTTAAATCCCATTAATTATGGCATGGCTGAAAAGCTTTTTTGATAAGCCCTCCACAGAAGTGTCACAAGTGGAGTAGTGTCATTTAAAATTTTGAAGTGGACGAGGGTGGGGCTTTAGGGGTATGTGAGGGTAGGTAGGTCCGCAAAATACCTCATTTTTATACCCCCGCGTTTTTGTAGAAATTGCATTTTTTTATATCTTCTTTAGTGTAGAAAATATAACCATTGCAATTTAGCAAATTGTCATTCTGTACTGTTAAATCAACCCACATGCCATTTTTGTAGATAGGAGAATAACATGTATTAAAATGTGAATTTTTTTTTCTAAGGTACATTACCATACATCCATATAACAATATAATATTGAAAATAAAATTATTAATATTTACTCGTGGACCATACAGTTTCTAGAAGCCTTCTATCTGAGTTAATTTTGAAATGAAACTAATAGAACAGACGTGGATGGATGGCAAAGAACTATTAAATATGTAACATATTTTAGGATTTTCATGTCATGTGTGAAAAAGCGGGGCAAAGGCCGTCCCGTTAATTAATATTTTGCTCGGAACATGGAACAAATCTCTTTAAAACGGGATTCTTCACGAAACAAAAACGGGATGTTTGTCCAGTCTAACTCAAAGCAACCCTATGTTGAGCATTTTCACGCAGTTCAGCGTTTTATATCATACCGTCGATGGTCGAGGAGATGCAATTGTTCCCATATTCCTAAGAAAATTAGACCTGTAAATATGGCCCCACGGCGCCAAGAGAAATTAGGCGCCACTCCGAATTTATAAATATGCTAATGCTGACAATGCTCATGAGCTTAACTGAGATTTTAAATTAATTAAATTATAATACAATCAAAGAACAAAATATGCATTAAACTTTTTACCCAACCAATACATTTTGTGTCAGGTATTTATTATTTATTCTACGTGGAATAAAAAGATATATCCCGGCGCGGCGGCATTTGGTACATGCAAATTTCTGTGCCTGCGTAAGGCGGCAAATTCTGAAAATTTCGGTCGTGAAAAAGTATGTGTTTTTTAGAGTTTGGTATTTAGGCAGTACCATTAGCCAGACAAGTCTTTTTAAATGTGTTTGTACCTGTTGGTTGGTTGCCGTTTATATATTTTATATTCATATTCCTGTAAATAAAAAAAGCGTGTGCACCATGTGCGCATATCAGAAGTGAAAACTTAAACGCCCTAGCCTCAAATTTGGTTAAAAAGTTTTTTTTTAAATATATTACTCAATTAACAAAAAGAAAAGGCTTAAATGAAAAAAGCTATTCTTCATAAAAGTTTCGCTTATGTCTTGACAAGGTAATAGAGCAAACCCCATATTTTTATATTGTAAACTAACAAAGATATCACAATAATTATACGCCCTAGCCTTATACATATCTTAACGGATTTGGTTAAAAAGTAGTTTTTTAAATTAATATATCACTCAATTAACAAAAAGGAAAAGCCTAAATGAAAAAAAAAACAATTCTTCATAAAAGATTCACTTATGCCTTGACAAGGTAATAGATCAAACCCCATATTTTAATCTTGTAAACTAACAAAGATATCACAATAATTATACGCCCTAGCCGTATACATATCTTAACGGATTTGGTTAAAAAGTAGTTTTTTTAAATATATCACTCAATTAACAAAAAGGAAAGGCCTAAATGAAAAAACTATTCTTCATAAAAGATTCGCTTATGCCTTGACAAGGTAATAGAGCAAACCCCATATTTTAATCTTGTAAACTAACAAAGATATCACAATAATTATACGCCCTAGCCTTATACGTATCTTAACGGATTTGGTTAAAAAGTAGTTTTTTTAAATATATCACTCAATTAACAAAAAGGAAAGCCCTAAATGAAAAAAAACTATTCTTCATAAAAGATTCGCTTATGTCTTGACAAGGTAATAGAGCAAACCCCATATTTTTATCTTGTAAACTAACAAAGATATCACAATAATTAAACGCCCTAGCCTTATTTGGTTAAAAAGTATTTTTTTTTTAAATATAGGTATCACACAATTAACAAAAAGGGAAGGCCTATTCTTCATAAAAATTTCGCTTATGTCTTGACAAGGTAATACAGCAAATGCCGTATTTTTATCTTGTAAACTAACAAAGATATCACAATAAACGTCCGTGACCGTTTTCCGTTCCCTGCCAGCTCGCCCGCCGTGTGTCGGGATCGCGACCTTCAAATTTTACTCCCGGCGCGCGTTAAGAAGTTTCACTTCAAAAATATACGTTTAATATTATGATGTATTGTTTTTGGAATAATTTGCGTATATACACAAAATATAGGTTTGTTTTAAGCACCAGCGAATAGGCTTGCCCCCCGGCGCCCACATTTCTAGCTACGCCACTGCTCGGGATGCTTCCAGATAGTCGAGACCGTTCTCCTGAGGCACCTGTTTAATTACACTCTCATACTAAAAACAACTTTTTCTACGAGTGTGTGAAAAGTGACATTTTTCTCACCCATTTCGGTGTGAAAAATGTCACTTTAACGCACTAGTGTGAAAAGTGATTTACTTTTCGCACTAGTGTGAAAAATATTTTACTTTTCGCACTAGTATGGGCAAGTAATATGCGCAAAAAAGATGGGTCATACTACAAAAAAAGTGGAATGTGGTTGCAAAACTAGTTCAAGAAAAATTTTGCCGCTCTTTTGGAGCATTCAGTAACGTGGAATTTTTGAAAATATTGACACTTTATGACGAAAATGCACCAATTGGAAATCTTTCAACGTTGTCCCAAAACTTTTTAATAAAAAATGCTATTTTTCTTACAGATTGTAGTACAGAAAATTGATTTCAAAAAGAGAAGGGCAATATATAGACAAACCGTCTTTAACTCACTAGTAATCTGGATTGGCAAAAAAATGACGTATGGTACAAAAACTGTCTGGTTGGTAACTCTCAAAGTGGACAAGCATTTTAGCTCAAAAAATTGGCCTGGACATCACAAAATTTAAATTTACCAATCATTCTCATCGGGCCACTACCTTAACGCAGTAGCAAAAACCGTATTAAATTAACAAAAATTACGGGTCATGGCAATGTAAATTCAATAAAACCTTACTTACAATAATTGTACAAAGACTTTCACGAAATTTTATAAAGAAAATGGGAGAAAATAGGAATTTGAACGGGTTCAATGTTTCTTCAGTTTCACCATCGGCCTCAAGTAGCGTTATTTCCGGTCAACGTTCATCGGGTGCTATACATAATTCTAATAATTGTGTTTTTCATTGTCAAAACTGTAATAACTAGTTTTAATAAAATTAAATAATTGTATGTGTACTATTTTTGGAAAATAAAATTTCAGTCGTATTTTTTTAAAAGGTGTATGGATTATGTGTGCTTTTTTAAGATTGAACCTTAAGATATTTCCAAGTTAAATTACACCTGATATCGCACATATGCGGATTATCGATAATTTGCATTAGTGAAGTAGTATCGCATAATTTTGATATAATTGGCTAAACACGACAATGGCTAGTAAGTATTTTATTATTAAAATGTCAATTTTGACATATGATTGAAATTTTCGGTAGTAATGGCACAAGTGCATCAAAGTTACCGATAATTTTGCATGACAGCGTATTGTCTAAAAACTGCATGAGTTCATTTCCATGTTTTAAGGTGGAGGGCCCTTTTTCCAAAATATGAAAATAACCGAATGCAGTTTTTCTAAGGCAACACGCTCGAATGTAAGATTATCTGGTTATTATTATGCACGAGTGCAATTCGGGGGAATATTTCCCGAATTAGGACATGGTTTTAAAAAATACATTCTTATTCTCTTTTTTTAATTCAAAACCGTACATGTAACTGTAAACAAAAGAAAGAGACGATTTTCTTTAATACGAAACGAGACATTTTTAATAATATATTTTGACATTACTTTGACGTTATTTATAAATTGTCGCTGTCATCAGTGTCATCGTAAGTTTACAATGGAATTCCCATAGTAGACGTACGATGCAATTATCGCTGTGCTCTTTCGGTTTCTGCAGTGCAATTATCGCTGTAATTTTCCGATAATTGCACTCCTCTAATGGGATTTTTTATACATGAGAACAATATTCAGTATAATCACGACCGAAGACTGATTTTCACCGACAAGCAAGTGAAAATCCTCCTTATATGGTATATTTAACATAAGAGGGAACTACGGGCTAAAATTTTGCTCTCCACATGATGGAAGTACATCTGAATATCAAATCTTGAATTTATTGAAAAGACGCAATTAACTTGGCTAGGTAGTGCCGCAGAGAAAATAGCTAAAAGGAGAGGCGACAGCCTGTCAATAATTTTTTTATGCGCATTTCGCAGGCACAAACAATTATTGTCAAAGCGCCGATTTCATCAGGTGATCAGATGTCATTGTCATTAGCTTAAAATATTTTTCTCCCGATACTTAGTGGTATTGTTGTCCAAGAAGCAGAGTCAAGGTCACCAAAAATGGGTACACCAACATCAAGGGTGCCGACGCTTATTGTCGCCTCTCCTTTTACTTGTTTTCTCTCTGCATGTTGAAACAATTTTCAACACATGGATTTCGTCAGTGTTTTCCATTTTATGTTTATCCATAAGGCAATGCAGACATTAGGAAATTGCTTAATTTTCTTAACTTTCCTCTTCTTCATTTATATGTCGGGATCTAATAAGGAAATCATTGTTAGGAGATCATTATTTCCTTGTGAGGGCTCCGAAGTTAGTTGTTAAATATTAAATATCTTGAAATTTTGAGAATTAATGAGACCCTTTGTGGCCATAAAGTTTTGATAGAAATTAATAGTTATGCTTTCGTTAGCTAGATTTGTTGGCGGTTTATTGAGGCGATGGATATATTCTATGCGATGAGTTCGGGGGAATATTCAATCGGGAGGTTCCTTTCCGATTTTTCTTGCTTATAAAAATGTATTCCTTGTCGTGTTGGTTGAGATATTCTCACGTTATTATTACAGTGAATACCAAGGGATTTTTGTGTGTGTGTAACAGTTCGATTTTGCCAATTTTAAAATTTCATTTATATGCCGCATTTAGGGAAAAAACTATGCTGTATTTTGCACTCATCGGTTTATTAATTCTGAATTTAATAATTCGCTTGAAATTGCCTCTTTTCTCAATGTAAAATTACCTATATTTTAAGTATAGATTAGCTATATATTCGTATTAGCTTTTAGAATCCATTGTGATTATCTATTTTAGTTGATAATCGATGTATGTACCTTATTATTAAGTTAACTTGGCTTGATTTGCATTGTATTATCGTAAACAGCCAGCGAATCGATTTATATTTTTAAAGAATTCAGTTAGCCTGCAAATACGTTGCATTTGACTTATTGAACCATAATTTAATTTCAGTTTGAATATTCTATTATCTTTTGAGAACCCTAGGTTGATGTTCCGGAGATCGTTTTTGGACCTCTGCTTTAAATATATTTCTCGTTCGGTACAGCTGACCAGTTTTTTTTGTAAGGTTTATGCCAAATAATAGGAATGGGCTAACTAACGCGCGTTTGTCATTCTCGATTTAGATTTTTGAAGGTTTATTATTTCTGTTAGAGCATTTCCTGGCCTTTCTGGAAGAATGTAATTTTAGCTCACTATTCGTGGCTTCCGCCGTCATTTATCATGATAATAAGCGATAATTAAGGCGTCTATTTTCTTAGAATTATTCCTTGTATCGAATCACTTGTCAAGTTTTCAGCCCATTACTACTTGTGTCGCCGTATTTAATTTAAGGCAAATTGACGGAAGACGGAACGTTAGAGAAGTCTTTTCGAGTTTGCTCGCCTGGGGAACGTTTGCCAGTATAGCGAGAAACTGCACGTTTTAAGTATTGTGATATAATACAACCCTTTTTTCAGGGTTCTTCTGCTGGGCCAGAACTTCTTCTGGTGGGTCAGAACTTCTTTTGCTGGGCCAGAACTTCTTCTGCTGGGCAGAAGTTTACGGGATGAACTAATTTCTTCTGCTGGGCTAGAACTTCTTTTGCTGGGCCAGAACTTCTTCTGCTGGGCCAGGTTTACTTGACGAACCAATTTCTTCTGCTGCAACTTCTTCTGTGAAAGACCGGAAGCAGGTCCACAACCTTTTTGTTTCCCTGACGAAAGGCCTTAACTTGTGGTTCCCGCACTAGAGGCCATCGACAGAGTTCGACGACGGGATTTGGGTATAAGTTTTGTGTCTTATGTTTACTCTTCGTTTAATTTTATTGATATAAATCAAACATTGAATTGAGGTAGCTCATTGATTTTAATTAATTTAATTTACATTTATTCACTGGTTTATCGGACCAGTTAATCTAATTGCTTTGATTTGTTTTCTCATTTTAAAAGATAAGCGCTGGCTGGATAACTTCATTCTTTTCATTCATTAGTCGGCAGATATAACTGCTCTGAATTTTATCTTTTTATCATCTGAATCAAGCTAACCATAGTTTTAATCTGATCCGGTGCTTTTATTAACTTCTCAAGTTTTTTTTTTGATCTAATCATTGTGTTCGCTCATTGCGGCATATTATCACCATCAGTGCAGCTATTAGCGCACGCATACCTAGTTGTAAGAAGCTTAGTCTGCGCCAAGTGATCACTTTGATAAGTAGTGTTTAGTGCATTTAGTGATAAGGCATATAGAACTGAGGTTTTCCAACTGAATTGGTCTCTGACGTACAATCTTCATATTGTACTCAGTTTATTTTATTAATTATTTTAAGTCATTTAACATTCTTTTGTCTACTCAACCACTTTTTTTTAATATAACCATTTCCTCCAGATAGATTGTTGCTGTGTTTGCAAAAAAAAAGAATTTAGTAGCAAATATAGTGTCCATTACATTTTTAGATTGTGTTTCTTTGATAGAAGTTATAATTGCGCCATTGTTTTCGTTTTTTTTTTTGATAGTTCGAAATTAGGAACCGGTTAATTTTATGAGCGAATCTAGCCACTCGGTACAACACCTGCCGAGCTTTTTCCGTTTAGCTGGCTAGAACGGGTGGCGCTCAAACGACCCCACGACAGGGGCCGGGCTTTGTAACGCGACTCTCCGGGGCTAGGTTCATTTTTTTTAATTGATTGGGAAAAAAATTTTGGGGTTCAATTATAAAAAAAAGGTGTTGCATGTGTATATGTTACTGCCAGCAAAATTATTTTGAATTTGTCTGTTGGGTAAGTGTCTCATTTGCATGTAAGGAATACAATTATTAGTGGACATGGGGACAGGTTTTCTTATGAGTTTCTTACAATTTTCAAGTGAAAACGCCTTTTTACATACTCGCCAGTTAGTGGAGTATTGGAGTGTCGTATATGTCTAGGTTGAATTAAAAATGCTTGTCAAGCTTGCTCATACTAAAAAATAACTCTCAGTGTAATAACTATTATTATTGGGACAATTAGACTTAGATAGCTCGCTATATGTATTATGATTTTGCAAATGCAGAAAATTAATGGCTCTAACTGGAGAAACCACAAATATTTTTTTATTACACAACTAGCATTAGAACAATACATTTTATATAGTTAGGTTTGTGCAATAAGAACCTTCAGAGGGAAGAACATTTACATTTGCTCGGACAGCAGAGATGCTCTGTCTGCCCTTGAGGATGACAAAGTTCATTCTGCACTGCCGCTTGAGTGTGAAGACGTCTTGGAGGCCTTGAACGGGCATCATAGGGTTTATCAAGTACATCTAAATGTACTTTTTTTTAAGATACATACCTGCATTTTGTTTAAATAAAGAACCATTACAGTATTTTTGGTTCATTACGTATTTGGTTTAGCCTAATGTGTAGCCAGAAATATTTGTACTGAAGATCGATGGCTCGCAGTGCCCCACATAGAAAACAGAACAAAAATGTAAAAAAAATGTCAGTTTATTTTTGGTCTGCCTGGAACCATTGCGCCACTTGAGCGATTTTTTTTAAATATAAATAACTGTGTATTAGAGTTCCGAAACTTCAGTGAGCCTTCCCTTACTTTGACGGCAATCTTTACTTTATAAAAGCACGATTGGTACCAAAGTGATCTGAATGGTCAAGAAGGCACTGAGAATGTAAATTAACTCTTGACTTTCTATATGTTATTATATTTATTATCAACTATTTTATATACATTTTTAAAAATACTTTGTTTTCTTGCTGCTATATTTCTATACAATAAAAAATTTACTTAGAGTAGAATGGGGCAAAGAACGCACGTAACATATAATATAAGTACATAAGTCAGAAATATTAATGAAACCAAACGTTTATTTTTTAGCCTAACAGTACAAGGTACAAAAAGTGATATATTACATTTGAAAAGACAAAAAGAGTAAGACTTAAAAAAATAAATAGTGAGCGGACTTAAAATGGGATATTTGCCCCACTAGTGGGGTAAAACTCTCAAACATGTGGGGCAAAAGTCCCTGACAGATAAACATGAGGTAATCATTATAATAGTAACAAAGACAAAAGCTAAAACAAAAAACCAACGAAAACAAAAATTCAAATATCATGAAAAAAGTAAAAAAAACATGGGAAAATAGATTACTCACAACAGTCGCAAATAAATTTTTCAATATTTTCAAAAGCGCTGCACTCCTCGTGCCACCACTTAGAACATTTTTCGCATTGAACCCAATCTTCTATTGGCGGATCGCTATATTTCTCCGAGCAACCGGACATGCAAAACAAGATGTATGTGGCAAAAGTCCGCGCGGATTTTTGCTCCGTGAAAAAATGGAATTTTTGCCCAACAAGCTAAAAATATTTTCAAATTTACCGTCATTTTTAACCAAATGAGATTCGTGCAAATCCACTGTGTGTTACATACACTCACATGCCATAGATCATTCCACTAATTGGTTTTTAAAATACAATAATAATCAACGATACATTACAATAGCTTATAAACTAATTCGCTAAAATTACATGCAAAGCGTATAAAAGTATAAATTACCTCATGGCTGCAAGAACACCCTGCTAGGTACCCAAGAAAACACTGGCCGATGCAGTTAGGTATTTTTCAGAACATATTGTGGCGGTGTTGTCTGATTTTGCTTTTTCTCTTGGAAACTTTGACTTGAGACTATTTCCCCGCGCGTACTTTTGCCCCATTCTACTCTACCTTCATTTTGTTTGACTAAACATTGAAAGATTTGAACAAAAAAATTGCTCCAATTATCAGCGGTGCTGTTCCTTAAAAATACTGAATGTATTTTTTTTGTTCTTCTGAAAGACTCAGCCTCTGCTATGGTGAGGGTCTTCATGGTTTTGAAAAGAGAGGACATGAGGCTTGCGACAGGGCTAATCACAGAGCAATGTCGCTTGAACAGACATTTGCACCTGCTGCGGATCGTAGAAGATCCGGAATGCAGGTGATATTTGGAGGACTCATGTCCTTACTAACCGTCCAGTTTTTGCCTGGGTATAAGAGAGGTACACCTCGGAAGCTGCGTATAGGACTCGGAGGACACAAGAATGATTCGGCCGAGGAAGCTGTGTGCCTTCGCTAGGGGGGCCGAGCCGCCGCCGGGTTGAATTATTATGTGGGTAGGTGCACATGGGTCCAGACAGGTGGCCAACGTGCAAGAAAGTTCCCACCAACATTGTAAATTCAGTCATTCAACCGCTGTTTTAGCATTTGGATTTAAATTGAATTCTGGCTGCGATTTTCAGTGATATTTTACTGAATTTGGATATTTTTTGTTTCTATTTCGTATGACGAAGTAATCTTCGTACATTATAAATTACATATACTTTAACTCCAAACTTAGTTCTTATGGTCATTTTTAGAAGTATCCAATACATACTTAGACCGAAAATAAACTGAATGCCCTTTTCAGGTTCACACTCATATTTATGACATAACGTCTAAGTTAGGGCTTAGAACCCGCAGGCAAAATGCACTACCAAACACTTTTATCCACAATATCGAAACAGAATGTTTGAACTCGACGCGCGTTTCGCTAACCATGTTAGCATTATCAGGAGAATGGGCATAGACAGAATTTTTTCTCAGGGGGGGCGAACCGTAGATAAAGCCTCAGTGGTACCCGGAGGCGGAGGGAAAGCCGGGAAATTTTGGGGGTGCCACGTCCAATTTTTACCCAAAAGTCGTTAAAATCGTTAAAAAAAA
>MU183816.1:87273-173702 GCA_016904865.1 Pissodes strobi
ATATTGTTTGATTCTACGGAAGCATTGGTATTGATTGATATGACCCTACGTAAACATTGCACAAAATAAAACCCCACATTTTTGAACCATATGATTTGTATTTCTGTTTGTGTATATAGTACCCTGCCAGAGACGTTCTTGTAACAAATTTTGTGGTCTACAAAATAGCTCATGTGAAATTCTACTCTATCTTTCACCGTTCTCACGTAAACGTGGCGGCTACGTTCAAGAACAAATTTTGCAACAACAATATAACAGCTAAGCTGTGGAAAATTGAGAAGCTTTATATTTTTAAGGTATGAAATAAACCACGACAAACATCTTTTGTACTTACTTTTTTTGTAACTGTACAAATAAAGGCGTTACAGAGGAAAAAGGTACAAAATAGGTATATCGATAATGCAAATCATGCGCACGGCAGACGAAAAATGAACCACTGAAACATCCGGGCCTGGTACCGTTGGTCCCAAAACCCTCCAATTATCGAGAGTCTACTGTACTTTCCTTATAGAGCCAGCAACAGCGCAAAAAAAACAAAGGCGAATTTGCAGATAAAATGGCTGCGGTAATCGGTAATTAGTGTTGTTTTCTCGCATTTTTCTGAAATCGAAACTATTCTCATTTTTAAGTACGTGAGACTTGTACCTAATATTTCGTTGTATATTCAAGTATACATTTTATATTGTTCGGCATATTTTTAAATGCATAAAACTATATATTGCAGATTTAAAGACCTGTTGCAAGTTTCTGTTCGCACTTAATTGTATGTTTTTCTCTGTTTTCCTGTTTTCTTTCACATAAATTGCTAATGTTATAGCACAAATCAAATTATCGCTTAAAACCTGTTTGTTTTAGCTGCAAAAATTTGGCCTGTGTCAAATTTTTAATCTCTTTTTGTCAGTACCTTGATCATATCGTCAATTTTATATGCTTATTTAAACTAGATATAACCAATTTTTATCATCAGAATATCTGAAATTAGAAATGTAGGTATGTTGACTGGAAGCAGTTAACAATTTGACACATGCCAAATTTACGCATAAAAAAACATGATGTATATCTATGTAGGAGTAATCAGACTAGAAGTCATAATAGTTGTGTCTGCATGACATTTTCAATGCGCCTAGGATACTTGCGCGTGTTGCAAGATCTGTGCTTTTTTTACAATATTGGACAAATTGTAATATAGGAGACAATTCTTTACATACGAGAATCCTAATATTCGCTACTATTGTAGTAGTCTGGAAACGTTGCATACTTCAACCCGCAAGCCCCCCTGCGACATCATCGCTCCAATTCGCAAAGGCCTACATGCATGACGTTACGAGCTAAAATTTTCTGAGCACTTTGCCCTTTTGTCGAGGTGTTATTGCCTGTGCTCCTGTGCTCTGCATCGCGTTGGCATTCTTTATAAATCTCTAAAACCTCCTGTTCGACATTGTAATCCTATAACAGGCTTATGAATAACAATATTACTATTGGCAAAAAACGTCACGTTGGCCATGGTGCGGTCGCTCGAAGGCTTTCCCAGTTTAAATATATTATTATCACTTTATTTATTTGTTAGTATAATATAATACGAACAATTCGTGCGCTTTCTAAAGGGGCGTCAAAACGGGCAACATTTCATCAATACTCTTCCTTCCTTTCATGCCCAGTATTCTTTTTTGTAGCTAATTGTAACATTGTCATTTACAAGCCTACTACAAATAAAAATCACACAATCGATATCGATTTCAATCGATACAATACGGAACCATTTAATTTAATTAATATTTCGTTAAATTCCCATCCATAATGAGCCCTCTCTCTGTTTTACAGATAATTGGACACATTTATTTTATAGAAGCTGCAGTTCCTAAATAATTAAGGGCCCTTATTTTAAATTGGTAGATATCTACCCCTGTATAAAAGTAAAATTTAATGATTTAACTAACAACAAGCCGAGAAAATAAAATAAACCTACTGTCATTTTAATTTAATTAAAAACAAACTTAATTGCTCTGGCCCAGACTTTGGCAGAAATGTTAAACAGAAGATCTCATCAAAAAGGGAGCTCTGCTGTTCCACTTCTAATATTGCTTTCAATAAAAATATTTGTTAATGCGTCATTTATTTCACTAGAATGACGCGCGTTGTATTCCTGTTTGTTGGGCTCTCAAGCGATGTCAAAATCACAGCATTTTAATGTTAATATTTATTAAATTTTTAATATTGGATTAATCAAGTTGCTGACTCGAGATATGATATAATGTTCCCCCAGCTAATTGTTTCTACCTTCTAAATCGATTTTCTAAAGCATTAGTTTGATATTTTCCGAGTAAAATATAGTTTCGATTCAGCTCTCGGGCATAATATTCAATAATTTCAAGTCGTGAAACATTTTCGGATTTCTAACTACCTAAGTATTTTTCCCAAAAAGTGAAGTTTTGGGTCGTTTAATTTATCTTTTACCTTAGTCTAAGTCTTTTACAATGGGTCCCTGGAAAAGGTCTCTGATGAATAAATGCTTTTAACCATTTTCTGTATACGTCTTTGTTTTGAGGGAACCAAAACACTGTTGGACCGTCCGCGTAATTACTTTTGCAGATAAAGACATATATCAATATAATACACTAATAGTAACACCCAGAAAATTCTTAAAAAAACAAGCGTGATTTGTGTTATTCCTTGTAAGGTGATGTCGCACCAAATAAATAACGTGTTGTATTCCAAATTCAAATGTATTCCTTGATTACTAATTAAATATAAAGGCATAAACATATATTGATTTTACATTGTAGGGCATGCTGTGTTGTCATTGCATGATAAGCCTTAGTTCCCGCTCAACAAATCGGTAGCCTCATTAAATTTAACATCAGATATAAAATGCTTTTAGACTAAATTTTTATTAATCCTAATTGAAGTATTATAAAATATTTATGATACTCTTAAATGATAACTGATATGATAATAATTGTAGTTGTTGTAAGTACTTATCTTTGCTTATAACTAATATGCCCATTATGAACTAGCCCTGGCCAAGAAAACACAAAAAGCCTCTTAGAAAAAATTGTTTTTAATTTTAGGTATTATACTACTCATAGTATACAAATACAAAATTCAAGTGAGAAGCAAATGGTTTATTGCATCAAATATTAAAAAAGACATAAAAGTAATGAGGAAAATAGTTTTAAATGTCATGTCTTATTATTATTTTTATCTAGTTAAAATTATTATCAATTATTTGTAGTAAAAATATTGGTCAATACTAAGAATAATACTAGAGAAGGATGGTATTAACATCAACCGGATTTCTTTTCTGACAACTGCTCTGTCGTGACGTAGCTACGCGACGAAGTTCGCGCGAAAGCCTACCTAATAATAACATGGCGAAGACGTACGGGCAAGACTATTTTTCTTGTTTAGAGTTTATAAAAATGTGTTTAACCTTAAAATTTTAAATGGAGAATAAAATCAAACCATTTCTTATGAAATTGCTGTTTTTTTTTATTAATAAAGAATGGAAAAAAAATTTACAAGTTTTTTATATTCCAATTTAAACAAACCGGGATAGGCCAAAAGTAAATAGAAGTATAACGATTCGGGGATTATTAAATCTTGTATGAAGGTATCCTTAAGACTATGAGTTTATGAGAGAAAATTAAATAAAAATAAAATAAAATCTGACTTAATTTTTTTATACATTGTGGGCCAAAAAAGTATGGATAAGTTGAAAAAGCTTTATAATTGCTTCTCAGTAAATGTTATTCTATAGGTATGGAAGTTTGAAAGAAAAAATAATTTGAACCATACGAAAGCTCAGATTAAGTATACAAGGTGCGCGAAAATACATTACTTCATAAAACATATTTTTTGAGACCGCAGTTGTGAAATATAGCGACAAAGCTATAAGTTTATCCATATGAGATACATGCTTCTTTCCTCTTCTGTGTATACATGTACGATTTAGACGAAGCTGGTACAAATATTAAAACGGTTTCTACTTTGGACTCCATCTGTTATTTAGAAACTGTAGATCATATAAAAAAACCTTGCAAAGATTTTTGGTTTGTATTTTATAATGGATTTAAATCTTATGCCATCTTATTAATTTTTTCTTATTTCATAATATATTTTTTAGCTTTCCGAACAATCGTTTGTTTTTTTATTATTTTTTTCTAACCTTATTAACTTTCCCAACATTTTTTCCCCATTTTTCAAAAATTTTTATTTTTTTTTGCATATTGAATTTTTTCTTCTCATTTTTGCCATCCCCGACCACGTAGCTGAACTCCTTCGCATTTTTTTCACCGAAAACCGCGTTTGTCAAATTTTTTTATTTATCAATTTTTAATTCTTATTTCGTTTTATAATACTTGTATTAACTTTCCAAACATTTTTTTAGGTTTTTCAATTTTTTCCCATTTTTTTGAAAATTTTTGGGTGTCATGGGAGGTGGGTGGGGTGTACAATCTCTCTCCACTGATGACCCTGTACACGCTTGTACATCGCTTGTCAGATTATCGATCCGAGGCTCCGTTGCAGAGATATCGGCAAAAAACGGTTTTCCCCAAAATCCCCCATTAAATTAGAGCGCCGGTAGCCCCCCTCCCACCCCCTTACGGTCAAAGGTACCAACTATGAGGTGCACCTACCATAGAAATTTCGACCTGGAGCTCTTCCCGTTCTCCCGAAATTAATTATTTTAGTTTTTATTCTCCGCCTCTCTTGGCCGAAAGGGGGGGGGGAGGGGGAGGTGGTGGTTACGGTGGCCAATTTTCGTCTAGGATCTTGATTTTACTCTGGCTACATATCCTGAAAATTTCAACCCTATATCAATATTGGAACATGCTTAATTAAAGGGGCGTTTCACATTGATAAGGGTTTAATTTTTTTCTGATTTTACCCTAGCTAAGGGAGTTTCACTTCAAAAATCAATAAAAACATTACACTGAAAAATATTCTGTAAAACAGGCACTCTGATCTCTGCTTTAATCCTCAATTTATGGATTTTTCTTTAAGATCAAATCAAAGTATCAAGTTTCTCAATGTTCAAAGCACCAAAACACAACTATCAATGGTTTTAATAAAACATCCAAAAATATCACTAAAAAGGCCAAAAATACAACGAAAACATAGAAGATACAATGAGAGCAATGGCGAAATGAAGGCCTTCGTCGCGCAGCAGCGCCAGAGCGCGTGAGAGAACTGCGGGGCACGGGGCGAAAGCAAATGAATATGAGCTTTTATGGGAAGTAACCATCTTTCTCTAGTTTATTGTTCTTGAGTCAATAAGCACAGTAAAACTATATATTATGACTATGAGATGACGCTGTGGTTTTTTTGGAAATCAGCTAAACTGGCAGGGTTGTTTTAGTAGCGGCTACTTTCGCAACTCCTAGAAGATACCGCCGAAAGTCTTTGGCCTATGGAGCGAGACGTCATCATAATTTTCATGTAAGCGGTTTGTCTTTGTATTATACTAATTAATTGAAATAAAGGAAATCGTCACTTTTATTATACCTATAGACGAAACTTTTTATCTTATTTGTATTTTTGTCAAATTTTTAAAAGTGAAATCATAAAAATTCATAAATTTGACAAAACTGAAATATAGTAAAACAAATTCTACAATTTCTACTAAATAAAATACAGAGTGACTCTAGCACTAATTATTTTAATGGGATACTCATTAAATTCTCGAATCCTTACAACAATAATTGTTTCCAAATATACAGGCTCTCTACGCATTATGATTTAAAACTAAACTACTGTCTAACGCTAGCACTGAATTGGTTTACTGGAATACTCATGAAATTCTCGACGACTACAAAAATAAATGTTCTAAATATACAGACACCCTACGTATTATGATTTAAAACTAAACTTACTGTCTAACGTTAGCACTGAAATGTTTTACTGGGATACTCCTAAGATTCTCGACGACATACAACAATAAATGTTCTAAATATACAAATTTGTTGAAAATTATGGTTCAATATCAAATTTAAAAAAACGTGATAAAAGTGGAAAATATGCCTGAATGAAAGGATTATCTTGATAAGATAAAATATGTATGTCAAATATTAGCTTCCATTATTTAGGAAGAAATTTTCATCTTATTTGTAAAATTTAGCTTCAAATTATTATTTTAGTATATTTTAATTATTTTTGTCACTATAATTTAAATATTAGCACAATTATTTTTAGTACTTATTAATATAAAATAATAATGCCAACACAAACTTATTGGAAATGAAGGTTTTATTATCAATTAAAAAAAACATGATAAAACTAAGAATGTGAGGCCTGAATAAAAGGATTAACTTGTTAGGATAAAATATGTAAAATATTTACTCTTATTATTTAGGTGAAAATTCTCATCTTACTTGTATACGCTTAATAGATCTCATCTACTTCCAAAAGTATTAAACACTTTTATACATTTATACTAAAGTGCAAAAAGATAACTTAAATAAGCTAATGGGTTCATACCCCACTTATAAAGGTTTTAATCTTTATTACAAGTTTCATAAACTATTATTTTTTAACACAATAATTATAGGACCTGAATTGGTTTGGAAATTAGCCTATTATCAATAATACCTAAAGTAAAAACTATAAAAATAGATTATCTTCTGAAGCTACCATTAAATATTTCATTATTCAAGCTATAGCTTATGCAATACTTTTATTCTCTATTTTAATTTTTACTAACTCTAAAAAATTTAGTTTTGCGATTAACTATTATCCCCTTAATTACTACAGATTCAGACTCTTAATCAAAATTGGAGCGGCTCGCTTAGATTTTGATTCCCAGAAGTAATCAGAGGAGTAAACTGAGAAGTAATTTATATATTGATAACCTGAGAAAAAATGGTTCCTACAATACTCTTAACTTATTATTCTATAATTCCCCTATTTATATCAAGTTTTATTGTTATTTCATCATTTATTAGAGGTTTACACGGTATAAATCAAAACTGCTTTCAAAAACTTATAGCTTAACTTAAACAGAACTTATGATATGTATAATTATAATAAACTTATTTTCAATAGAACATTTCTAAACAGAATTTAAGTTAAAAAAACGTTTGACCTTCAAAGCCTAAATTAGAATTATTTTCTAAATCTTAAAATTAAGGAATTAGTAATTTATTTTTAAACATGCAATTTAAAATCTTTTTAGACTACTTAATTCACTAAACTGGGTAAAAGAAATTCTTTTTATGCATATATTTAGTTTAAGACTAATATTTAATTTTTTTTTATCGCGATAATTAAATATTAACTTAAATATTTTAAGTATCTATTAATATAAATTAATAATGCCAATACAAATTAAGGTTTTAATATCATTTTTTAAAAAGTTTGATAAAACTGACAATGAAATGCTTCAATAAAAGAGTTATTTTGGTAGGATAAAATATGTGAAATGTTTACTTTTATTGTTTAGGTGAAAATTGTTTTCTTATTGGTATGCACTTAATAGAACTTATCTATTTCGAAAAGTGTCAAAAGCTTTTATACATTTATTTTAAACTGTAAAAAGATAAGCTAAATTAATTCTTTTATAAAATATTATTTATAATATAATAATTATCGGAACTCTATTTTCTATTTCTTCAACTTGTTGATTAACTTCATGAATTTGTTTAGAAATTAACCTATTATCAATAATATCTATAATGAAAAGCTATAAACATAAATTATCTTCTGAAGCTACTATTAAATATTTCATTATTCAAGCTATAGCTTCTGCAATACTTTTATTCTCTATTTTTATTTTTGTTTTTACTAACACTAAAAATTTTAGTTTTAGATTAACTCTATTATCCTCTGAATTCTTACAGATTCAGGACTTTTAATAAAAATAGGAGCAGCTGCTTTACCTTTTCAGAAGAATAAACTGAAAAATAATTTATATCTTGATAACCTGAGAAGAAAATTGCCCCTCTAATACTCTTAACTTATTCTTCTATAATTCCCTTATTTATATCAATTTTTTTTGTTATTTCATCATTTATTAGCGGTTTACAAGGTATAAATCAAATCTGTATTCGAAAAATTGTAGCTTAATCATCCATCAATCATGTAAGATGAATAATCCCCGCATTATTAAATTCTTTTACAATTATTTTATTTTCTATTTTATTGTCTACTGCTTAATCAATATTTATATTGAATTTTTATTAATTAAATATAACATTTATTTTATAAACCAATTAAGAAAATACTTATCTTGAAATAAAAATATAACATTTATATTTTTAATATGTTTTTTTCCTTAGGTGGATTATTTCATTTCTTGGATTTTTACCAAAATGACTTACTTACTATTAATTTCATAATTAGAAGTATTTTTTTACGTTAGCTATACTACTAATTATTTTTACATTAATATCTTTATATATTTATTTACGAATCGCATTTTCCTCCTTAACAATAAACTCTGAAAGAAACCTTAATAATAAAAAAAAATGTTTTAGAAATGATTTTCAGAAATATTATTTCTTTGATAGAACTAATGATATGTGTATAATTATAGTAAATCATTTTAAACAGAAAAATTTTAAGTATAATTTAAGTTAAAAAAGTTATGTGCCTCACATTTATAAGCACACAACTGAAGTGAAACTTCTGAAAGAGATATTAGGAATTGGGTTTTTATTTTTTTAAGTTTTTTTTCCTCAACTTTTTCCCCCGGTATCCCGTGGTCATCGCTTGTCAGATTTTCGATTCGACGCTACATTGCAGAGATATCGGCAAAAAACGTTTTTTCCCCTAAAATCCTCCCTTAAATTAGATCTCCGGTCCCACCATATGGTCAAAGGTAGTCTCCCTTGAGACGCACCTACCATAAAAATTTCGACCCCGTACTGTTCCCGTTCTCCTGAAATTAATTATTTTAGTTTTTCCTTCGCCTGGTCGAACGCGGGGGGGGGGGGGGGGGTGTCAGTGGATCCTCATTTTTCCCTGACTACATGCCCTAACAATTTCAGCCCTCTAGACTGGAACATGCTTCATTAAAGTGTTTAACTTTGATTTCCGTTTAATTTTTTCGGACTTACTACCGTCGCTAAAGAAGTTTCACTTCAAAAACTATTCACCTTTAAAGTCTAAATTAGAATTATTTTCTAGTTCTTAAAATTAAGAAATTTTTATTTTATCTTTAAATTTGCAAATTAAAATCTTTTTAGACTACTTAACTCATTAAACTTACTAAAAGAAATTATTATCTATGAATTTACAATTTATCGCCTTATTTGAGCCATTTTACCGAATAAATTATTTTATTCAACAAATCACAAAGATATCGGAAGTTCGTATTTTATTTCTGGTGCTTGATCAGGAATAATCCGTACCTCTTTAAGAATCCTAAGCAATTCAAAGAGAATTAGGAAGTCCTGGAAGAATAATTGGAAATGACCAAATTTATAATACAATATTATATATTATAATTGTTTTTATAGTTATACCAATTTTAATTGGAGGACTTCAAAACTGATTAACTTCATCAATATTAGGAGCACCTGATATAGCATTTCCTCGCTTAAATAATATAAGATTTTGACTACTACCACCCTCAATCATATTACTATTAATAAGAAGAATCACTGATAGAGGAGCAGGAACAGGCTGAACAGTTTATCCACTTCTAGCAACAAATATTGCACATGAAGGCCCTTCTGTAGACTGTAGGCCTTCATATAGCAGGTATTTCTTCAATTCTAGGAGCAGAAAATTTTATTTCAAAAGTTACTAATATACGACCAATTGGAATAAACCCTAATCAAATATTTTTATTTGCTTGAGCTGTAAAAATTAATGCTAATCCTCTCTCTACCAGTCTTAGCAGGAGCTATCGCTATATTGCTTACACATCGTAATACTAATACATATTTTTTCGATCCTGCTGGATAAGGAGACCCAATTTTATACCAACACTAATTTTGATTTTTTGGGAACCCAGTAGTTTATATATAAATTAATCAAGAAAGAAGAAAACAAGAAGCTTTTGGAGTTTTAGGAATAATTTATGCAATAATATCTATTGAGCTATTAGGATTCGTAGTATGAGCTCTCCATATATTTGCAGTAGGAATATATGTTGATCCCCGTGCATATTTTACTTCGGCTGCTATAACCCAAACTATTCCAACAGGAATTAAAATTTTTAGCTGATTAGCTTTCTTTAAGTCCATCATCCTTTTGATCAATTTGATTTGCCTTTTTAGTCACCATAGATGGTTTAACTGGAGTAATCTTAGCAAATTATTCTATTGATATTATCATTCGTGATGCTTATTATGTTCACATAATCACACATCTTCACTTTTTGTTTTATCAATAAGAGTTTTATTTGCTATCTTAGTGGTTTCATTATTTACAGGTATTATTACATTAAAGTCCAAATTTTTAAAAACTCAACACTCTTTTGGATTAAGAAGGATACCTCGACGATATTCTGATTATCCTGATGCGTTTACCTTATGAAATATTACTTCATCAATTGGAAGACTAATCTCTCTATTTAGAATTAATTATTTAATTATTATTTTATGAGAAGCTTCTTCGGTAGAACGAATAAATCTTTCAGCTTGAAATAGACTAACTAATCTCGATTGAATGATTTAATTTTTTTCTCATGCCGAATTACTAGCCTTAATAAACTTCTAATATGGCAGCTTAATTGTTAACCATCTAATAAAACAATTAGAAATTGATTTTAGAGAATTTATATCTCTTTATAAAAATATCAGTTCCTTGTTAAGTTCCAAGAACACTGACTACGTTATTTCAATAAATTCAAGCTGGCTTGAAATCAAGCGGCTTGGAAAAATGGAATGATATGGCGATATATACACTTGGGATAAACTTTTCAAGCGGCCTAGAATGTTTAAGCGAAGTCCAACATAATATATTGAATTTATTGAATTTGAAAATGCTGATGGGATCATTTGCACGTAGGCCACCAGTTTAGGCTCATCCCGGAAGCCCGGCTATCCTAGCGAAGGCACACAGCTTCCTCGGCTGGATCTTTCTTATATCCTCCGAGTTCAGCCTATCTTATAGACTTATCCTAGTCAACGCCGGACGATCAACAAGAACATGAGTGGACGATCACTGGTCTGAGACCGAATTTTCCACGATCCGCAGCAGCTGCAAATGCCTGTTCAATGACAAGTCTCAAAGCCCTCACCCTACAAGGCGCTGGATTACTCAAGACTAGCCCAGCCTGCCTCGTTCTTGGAGCAGTCTACCATAGATCCTTGGCACACATATTTGTTACGGTTTTTAGGATGGCGTACTGTAGCACACGCCTATTAAAGGCTCAGGCCCCATTGAAGGCGTTGCGGAATCCTATCGTGCCAAACGACCAGCCTACTCTTTCCCAGACCTATTCGAATGTCCCAGAACCCAAATAACACTGACCCTATTTTGCCCGTCCTCCCCAAGAAATCCCTGCACTCATAGACTAGGGCAGAAATTGATTCAATCAAACTCAAGAGCCGGCACGGTGAAGGCAATCTCCACCCTATATATGTTAGGGTCGATAAGCGGCTCTAGATCACGATAGAAATAAGCATTTATTCATGTCTAGCTGATTTATTTATTTGAAATAAAAGGTAAATTTTTGTTTATTGTTTTATTATTAAGAGTAATGTCAATATGCTTTACGACTCAAATTTTATTTCAGAGATGTTAAGGTTACAGTTTTAGGGTCGACCTGAAGTTAGTCCCATACACTGACATAACTTGCACTAGCGCAGCAAAACTGGGTTCAAAGAAGATTGAATGTCAAATTCAGGCCACTTTAATAATTTATGAAATAAACATTTTAGATTGGGGTTCAATTTGAAGCAGCTTCACTTTGAAGCACGCTTGAAACTGCCGAAATAAACGTAGTGACTGAAACCGTTCAACACTCTTAGATAATTTGCACTGGTTAAGTTAACATTTAAACTTAGTTATAGTATATACCTATGTGTCGACGGTGGCAGTCCAATAAGTCCTAATTACGATTTTATACAAATTAATATTTCCTGCCAAAACTGAAGTGTCATCTTAACATGGGCCTTATTATTGGCTTCTGTATGCCAATAATAAGCAAGAGTCGTCGTTTGTCGTTAATCATTAGTCCAGGCATATTTAACGGGTGCTGCGCTTGTTTGTTTGAACCATAAGTAAACATACGCAAATTAGTTCATAGTAAAAAATTCTGTTTGTGTTTAGGTGAAAATATATATTTTTGAGCTATATTTACAAAATTACCAGTAATAAAAATATAGTTTATCATTAATGTGGATTTAGACATTGTTATATTATGGAAAATAACTGTATGGGAGAATTCAACATAATGTTGCAATTACAAACTTTGAATGAAAGCTTTCATTTCTGCAAAAGCATTAACTAAACACCGAATATTTATTTTTCAGTAGCCTCTAGAAATTACTGCATATTTCTCTCTCGCCCACGAAGAAAAGTGACATGCTCACATCATTGTCATCTTCCACAATTGATATACCGTTCACCATTTTTTTCTGAAAAAAATTTTAAATTCTTCCTGTAGAAATTAAATGTTCAATTGGCTCCATTTTAGTCATAGTTACCAAAGCCATCGAAACTGGAGAATCAAAAAGTTCTGCACTTATATCACATGCTTTGAATAGAGTCAATCTAATTGACCCCTCAAAACGTCTAACGTTTACAAGATCACAGGGAACTACCTTACTATTATTAGGTCTTCAATTATTTAAAAGCGATAATGACATCAACATACCTTTAACTCGAACTTGATGCATGTTTTTCTGAAATCATAATTCTTTAATGCTCTATATTAGGTTTTCAACTTTTTAGATTATTTTTAACTTTTGAAACGAAAGTTGAGGTTTCACTCAAAGCATGCCAATCATAATTTTATGGGGTCAGATACATAACAATATAAATTGAAAATTATTCGTTTTATTTTCTTTTTTAGTTCTCAAAAGTATTATTTTCAATGATTTAAAATTATATAGAATTCAATGAATTAAGCTGTTCAATTCACGATTGAAGCTTTTAAGTTAAGTCAACAGCTGCTCTATAATAGGTTTTCAACTTTTTAGATTATTTTTAACTTTTGAAACGAAAGTTGAGGTTTCACTCAAAGCAAATTTCGTGATGCCAATCAAAATTTTATGGGGTCAGATACATAACAATACAAATTGAAAATTATTCGTTTTATTTTCTTTTTTAGTTCACAAAAGTATTATTTTAGTATTTTACTATTGAAGCTTTTAAGTTAAGTCAACAGCCTAATACTGTGCCGAAATCAAGTATGTCGCAACATCATCTATGACTTAGCTAAGTCTATCACAAACGTTAAATATAGGGTTTAAATTCTTTTACAGCCACTTCATTGCACTCACTTGCGCCATCATATCCATGTTCATGATACGTCTTTATACCAAGGTTATATTTTTTAATTTTTCGATCATTGCCATTGGTTCGACTAAACATTCTGCCGAGTAATTTTTCACTCTAAAAATATACTTTTGACCAGGGCGCCACTAGTGTGAAATAACTAAATCCGCAAACCCAAAATAGAAGATCCTCTGTCTTGAAAGTCATTAAAGGCGATTCAAAATCAAACGATTATCAACTACACTTGTTTGGTTGAGGTATTTCAGAGAAAAGAAAAGACGGTACATTCGTGCAGGTTTTAGTTTATTGGGCGCACGTTAAGTTTTACGTTCAAGTGTTGTCGTGTTTCTTCCAATAAAACGAATGATATAAATATAAAAAAAATTAAAAGAACCTAAAGTGAAAACAAATCATAATAAGTTAATAAATGCTCACAATTATAGAACTAGTTCAGTTGTGTATACATAAAGACTGTAATTTTAATTAAGTCAAATTGTAATGGGCGTGAAATAGATAAAATGATGATCGAAAAATTGTTAAGCACGTGTAGCTATAACGAAAGTAACAATATACTATACCAAATTATGACGAAAAATGAAAATCAATTTCGACAAATTAGTGATAAACGCAATATGCATAAGATATCTATCGTCTCATCATACTTGCAATAAGAGTAATCAGGATAGTACTATTAGTACTAAACCTTGTGCGCGTCTGCCATGGTATACGTCTCGCAGTTGTACATAAATAAACCTTAACAAATCAGTTTATGAAATACCGTTATGTAAAATTATTACAACAAGATAATCAATAAGTCAGAACGGCAATGCTTATTATGTACAGGTACAGGCACCCCTTGAGGAAGGAAACGGCGTCATTTTGTTCCGAAATAGTCCAGAAATCTTGACTTCAGAAAAAATCCAACCATTCCACAGTCAATTAATTTGCTATACCAAACTGGTAACTACGCGAATTTCTTTAGCCCGGTAATGGCGAATTAGAAATTCTTAAACTTTCTACCAGCTTTACACACTACCTCCTCTTTGGAGGGTTTACCAAGAAAGAGGACGAGGTCAAGTCGATCGTTTACCTTGGCGTTCTATTAGGTTCAATGCCAGAAAAAAATTGACCAATAGGCCAGCTTTACATTGTCCTGCGACACCACGTAAAATACAGTAAGATGATTGCCACCAAATTTAATAACATCTTCAATACGCGGCTGTATGATATTATGTATTGCTGACAGGACAAAGAAAATTGGCGATAAAACCATTTTTCGCAATTACCAATCAAACAGGTACTATTTCTCGCTCCGGCCATTTTAAACTCCTGACATCAAAAACGCTAAATGCATTAATACACAGCATAATAATTCAGGCCTAAACGTACCTTTAAGCAAGAGCCTACGTCTCTGTTGGAACCAGCTGCGAAGCAACCCGGGCGGTGTTGCCAAATTTAGGAAAACAACGCAACCACTAAATCATCTTACCTACGTAGATCAAGCGAAAGCTCAGTTAAGTCGTTTAACATCAAATTCATGGTAGGATATCAATAAATTATGTTGTTCCTTGTTGGCTTGGTCCGCAAACACACCAAAATCGCACGAGGATCATGGTAACTTCCAAAGGTACCCTTCAATAGGCAACCAACAATTATTGTCAAAGTCAGCTGTCTAATATCATCTGAAAGCTAACATATCAGAAATAAACATTGACTGAATTTTTAACTTTTCCTATTAAATATTGAAACAAATCCAGGAAAATAAGACAAACTCCGAAACCAATATTTCTGACTTTTATGAGACTGTTTTAATGTATATTATCACCGAGAAGGTGATTATTTGTAAAGGTAAGAGAATTATTGAATGTTTTAAAATGCACTGCCATAAATGCCTATAACTTTGAAGGTTTCTGGATAGCGTTGGCCAGAAAACAGTAAGCTTTATTGATTAATTATGTGCTAAGCCAGTGAAAATGTTCATAAAGCCCGATTGAACCTATCAAATTGCCCGAGAAAATCAAGTTACGTATACGACTACAGAACTCTCAATTTTAATTGGAACAGCTCGATAAAAGGCTATGGTCATACGACAACCATGCAGGTATCTAAACTTAAAGAGTAGGTAGTATTATATTTAGCTTGACGGACTAGCATAATAGATGCAGGATTGAAGGTGAAATAACTGACTTTATTTGGTACAACATCTGTTACATATTTTCATACTAAATTGACATGTAACAGTTTCAGCAGCGAATTTGCATAAAATAAAAATATTTTTCTGTTGATAAAGATTCACTTCTGGTGTATCCTCCACAAGCACATTATTTTTTTGAATACATTTTCTAAAAATATTTGTTGTTCAAGGTTATACCCTCTGAATGGAGGAAAATTTTATTTGGCTATGCATATTAAAGATTACATTGAAATTCCCATTTACTAAGACATACTTATATAATATTGTTTATTGTAATTTGCAGTACCTGAGATATAGTATTTAAAAATAGATCAAAATCACCCTATATACAGTTAGATCCCGTCAAGCAGAGACTTTCTGCTATAAATTGATGTTAGGCTATTTAACTGCAGTAATTCGATCTTTTTCTTCTTTAGATGATGCTCGCTGAAGCATGATTATGATTATGTGCGTCAAGGCAGTCTAATTGATAAACCTCGATTTTTTTCACCTTATTTCATATAGATCGGAGGATCTGGTGCAAGATACTGGTGCTGAGAGATCTTTTTTTCGATTTGAGGGAAGTTTAGTCTGCTTTTTACTCTCGTTTCTCTATTAAGGTGGTCGTCGGAGATTTCGAACATGGTTAAATACCACATCCTTAGTCTAGTATACAGCATATTTACGCTTTACACATTTTACAATATTTGTTTCTTGGAAATTTTAATTTCGTTGAATTATCAACACCATGGAAGGCTTTTGTTCTGTTAGCCAAAGTCCATTCTTCCTCTTCCATTCCGTCGGTTATTTCAGATGGCGACGCGCTCTCCACCAACTATGCATGGTTGTTACTGCTTGTACAAGACTGATAGTACTTATGACACATGTTACATTTCTTTGAGTTAACTTCGGGAATTTTCAGTCAGGGAAACAGGATCATGACGAGGTTTTATTTGACCATTTTCTTTTTTTTTTGTCATTGCCTTTTACCATGGAGTTTTTGGAATTTTGAAGCCACTGGCACAAAAATTATAGGTTGGGTACTTTCAATACGTGTTTGTTTTCCAAACAACTATATTCTTTCCAAAAAAAGTCTATTATTTTCTTTTAGAATTCAGTATTGGCTGATTGTCTCATCTAGTAGCCTTAAAGACCTAATAGTTAAGTTTCAGAATTTCCAGGTATTGTCCTAGCTGAGTTTCCGTCAGTAGGTACTGTCTTTCTTTAAGCTTTTGATTTTCTTATTCGTTCGGGCTATTATTTTGTAACAGTCTGATTTTGCCACTATAAAAGATTATAAATTTTATTTTATACGCTTTTAGCAACAAAAGATCCTATATTTTGTGGTAAGAATTATTGAGTATTAACTCCTTCGGTTAATTAATTAAAAATTAATTTATTTAATTTGTTAATGGACTTCCCGTTGCAGCATTTATTAATATTAATTAATTATATGTACATACGGTTAAAACATAATATGTATTAGCATTTATAACACTGTTGTGGCCGTAAGTGGATATTCTGATCATTCTTTTTCTTATGTTGTCCTCCAGCACCTTTTGACAGTGATATTTTAGAGTGGATAATCCATTGGCTCGCTTAGGTTTATCAAACCGCTAAAATAAGAATAATTGTGATATTAGTTTAACTCTGCTTAGTTATATCATAATAATTATGTTTACTTGGAGTTATGTATTTAGGATTTTTGAATTAATAAAACCTACCTTTGATCCTCGTAGATCGGTCAAATTCATATATTACTTTCGGTTTGAATATTTCACTGCTAATCTTAGGCTTATATGGGTTTAACTTGTTGGGGTCACTGATTTGCTTTGAGATATTGCTGCTGCTTTATTATTTACCTGTTAATTCGAGAATAATTGTTATTACATTTTTCTTTCTCTTCAATAGTAAAAACTATGACCTCTTGCTTATTTTCTTCTAAGACTTGTTGATTTCTGCATGGATTGCTTGTTGTGTGTTCTTCTCATAGGGATTTAGGGCCTATCACTCACATATTTCCCCGTGGCTTTCCCTTATTTTCCTTTAATTGTCATTCAATCGTCGATGTTTGTTTTTCTATATTATGTTTTAGTTGATTTTGAGGTCATTTTGTAGTTCCAAGTTTTTACCGACAGGTGTGGACTTTGATATTTGGGATTTCTACTTTATATTTATGTTTTCACGTGGCATGATAAAAAGTTATATTCGATTAGTAGCCTTGAATATTAGTAATGGGCTCTTTTCACTCAATTGTTGCTATCGATTTGGATTTTTACAGATTTATTATTTCGTTTAGGAATATTTCCTATTGTTTATTGAAAAATTTAATTTTAGCTCATTAGTTGTTGCTTCCGCAGTCGTTTAACAACGCTTGGTTCTCGTTTATTTTCTTAGAAGTATTCCTCGTATCGACTATTTCTTCATTTCGACAAGTGCTCTCGGCCGGCGCTACCATTTTTTCTGATCTGACGTTTGTCCTCTAATTCCGTGGAAGTGGAAAAAGACTGAAACCGATGATATCGTTCGTCTAGAAATACCTACTGGGGAGAGAGGAAGAGTTTTGCCGTAGTGCAGTCCTAGGTGACTCAACCTTTTTGTATTGTGTTTAATACTGCCCTTCTAGGGGATCTGGGATTGAGTCACTAATTAGTGCTTGACACAACCGATATATCGGGATATTCTTACTGCACGAGGTAAGATTTTTTCTGAAATTTATTTTTTTGCTGCCTGCCGGCACATGGTCAACATAACGCTAAAGGTTATTTTCCATTATTTCTAGAGGCTTTCCGAGCTCACCTTATAAAACCGAGGCAGTTGATTCTTCAGGCAACCCTTCAACTCGAGAGAGGCAAATATTGCTAAAGTTTTTTTAATCTAATTTAATGATTTAATTGCTTTTATCTGTGTTAATTTTTTTGTTTTATAAAAAATATATATGCAAGGGGGGGCTATAATGTCTTCATTGAAGTAAGGGGCTTAGCCTAATTAGTATTGGGTTATTACAGGGTTTTACTACAGGGACCAGAAGACATTACAAGGTTTCACTACCTGGTCCCACTACACGGTTTCGCCTTTGGCTCACTGTCACCTTTTTGCGCAGAGGACTTTCACCTACACTGCTGAGCTTGCAGCCTTTTCAGCAGCAGACCTTCAAATCTAAAAGTGGTATCGTTCCTATTATTTTTATAATCTTGTCATTGTTGCTTATTAATTTTATTATTTTTTTCTTGCCGATTGATATAATATCGTTTTAATTATTTTAGTGTAAATTGATCATTCTTCGCCAGGATTTCCGATAGCTTTTATTCATTTTATGAACTCTTTTATTTTAATATAACTATTGTCGCTTTGCTATTAATTGATAATATTATTATTACTGCATTTATAATTATTGGTGCAGCTACTAGTTCTTGTATTTCGATTTACTTATATGTAATAATTTGAAGTAATCCAAAGTGATCACTTCGAAAAGTAGTGCTTAGAGTTTTTAAGCGTAAGGCATACAGTACTGAGTTTACCAACAGAATTGGTCTAAGTACAATCATATATTGATTAATTACTTAATAGTTTTTTTTTGTGGTCATTCCTTTGTTTTTAAATTTAATTGTAAGATTGTTGCTGTTTTAAAAAAAATCTAGAAGCCAATAGATCGAACCGTATATTGAGATTGTGTTTTCATTTTTAATAAAACGTGCCTAACAACCCTACATAGCACCAGTGGAGCTTTTCCAGTTTAGCTGGCAGAACTGGTGGCGCTCACGAACTCACACATTACTCTCCGGTGTTAGGTAATTAAAACCCATTCCCTTTTTAACATTAATAAGAAAATTGTGTTGCAATTTATAGGAGACGAGCACGGCTGTTTTGTTTTGTATGGCATGTGAGCTCACCAAGCTTATTTCGTCAATAATTTCCCACAAAGTATGTATATACTTAACTTGTTTGTCTGGTTTTACAACACTGAAAAACATTTTAAGAACTGCGCTATACAATTTGCTGCACCATCCTTTGATTAAATTTCGAATATAACGGAAAGCATGGTGCCTCTTTGATGCACTGCTTATTCCCTTTATATTATCGTTACGTCTCTGTTAATAGCGTATAGCAACGTTTTATTAGACTTCCTTCAACAGGTTTTACCGTAAATATTCCTTCCTTATTTCCGAAAATATCTTTGCACTTTAACGATGGATAGTAATATTATAGAATAATTATGACCACTGCAGGCTGCATTGTAGTGTGGAAATTATTGATTAGGTTATAAATTCAGGCGAGCGTCTCTGCAATTTGGCAACTGAAACATGTTTTCCCATCATAAGACATATTCTGTTTAATTACAAAAGTGAATACAACCGCAATGCCGTTGCGAGCCGTCAGTGACATGATAGCGTGACTTCGTTATTTTTATTTAGAATTATTATATTGCCGTATAACAACTTAAATTAGTTATGACGATATTTTAGTAATTTTTATCTATTGTTGTGATATGCTGTTTATATATCCCATGTTTGAGCTTTAAATACTAGGTGACCTAATCCAAGTATTCGTGTGGTGAAGAGCTCTTTAAAATCTATTTGTCTTGACAATATCAAACAATCATGTCAGATTTCATAATAAAGGCATACAGAATATCTAATTATAAGGTGTTAATGTTGGCCCCTTCTCAATGTAAAAGCCTATATAACCGCCCCTGCTATTATATGATACACAATGTAAGTATTCATTCAAGGCAAGATTTAACCCCTAATTCATTTTGTTCGGTATTTCATGAAGATTAATTAATTTGGTATATATTAATTTTTATTTACCCTCTATTTTCTGCGTTAAGCTGTCTAAAATTTGAATAACGAACATTATATTGGTTGGATTTAAATATTTTAAAGGAGTCAGATCTCCTACAAAATGTTCAGAAAATAAGTTCCGTAATTAGGCAGGCTAGAACTGTGGCTAACATTTAGAAATATTTACATTTTCTTCTAAAGGTGCTCGTTTGTAATGTAAGCTCGTTATCTCATTTGTTTCGGGAATTACAAAAACATGTTAAATATAATAGTATTAGGGAATGTTAAGATGCACAATTCAAAATTATTTTTGAGTATACAGGGTGAATGAAATGGAAGGGAAAACGTATTTTTGAATTTACTTGTCCATTTTGCCTAAAAGTTTAAAACTTTTTTGTTAATAATATTATATAACTAGGCCAGAAGTTTTTCTAATATTTCAATTTCTTTACAAAAACACTAGTTTTCACAAAAAAAAATATTTTGAATCATATATTAAAGCTTTTTTAACTTTTTCATAACATGTTAGTAACGAAAGATCCGCAGACTGTTTTGGAAGAGTTAACAGTATTAAAACGATATTAATCAAAATTTTTTAGTAAAATTTGTTAATAACAGAATGTAAATTTGTGACCATACGAAAAAAGCATTGCAGTAGATTCCACAAATTTTAAGCAAACGCACTTAAAACAACAAAGACAAAAGTCAAATTTAAAAGTACGAGTTACAAAAAAATAAGGTTTCCTTTTTGATCGCAAGATTCATGCAATCAATCGCTTCCTAATTTACATTAGTACCAATCCTCTACACTTCTGTTATAATCTTTATCACAACATTACAAATATCTGTAACATTTTATTACGTTCTTTCTGTCCTTCTGATGGGCACAAACCTTCACTCCAGCTTAGAAGGAACTGAGACTAATAATCTCAAATCGAAAGAAAAAAAAATAATTTTGAGAATTTAAAATTAGATACGGAATGAAATAAAGTATGTCAATGCGTAGGCTAAAACGAGCTGTCGCCGAGCGTATAAATTAGGCCCTAGCTCAAATGCCGGAGAGTAGGGGGTGGGTGATTTATTTAAGGCGCCACGGGCTTTTAGACAGCATAAGCGAGAATTACCCCAAAGTTGAAATATGGAACTCTTTTTGGCTTAAGCTTCGCGACAAAATATTTGAATACCAAAACTTCGTTATTTATTTCTATCAAGAAAATCGATCAATAAAACAACAAAAATAAGTTAGAAAATTAGATTAAATATATATACCGGCAATTTATCAGTATTAATGGAAAAATAATTACCCAAAAATTAATCAAAATCAAGGTCGGCATAAAGCAAGTACCCGAATTAACCAAAAAAACTAAAGTCGATGAGAACAAATACTCAAAAATTAATCAACATTGACTAACGAAAGAGATAAGCAAATATTCAAAAAATAATCAAAAATAATCAAGAACGTTTCAATTATTGAGCGCTAATGATAAAAAAACAGATACTTACTGAAACGGCCTGTCCCGTTGGAGATTCGCATGAGATCTAATTAAATAAAACAGATGAATAAACAAACAAGGATTGGTTTTATTACCTAATAATGAAATATCACAGCTGGTCAGGAAAAATAAAGATTAAAATGGAGAAAATTTCAGTAAATCAATTCTTATGGTACACTGTATTCTTAAACGAGAAGAGATAGGCTTTACTCGGATACCTGAAGAGATAAATTATACGCTTTATCTTAACAAGCGCAAATATTCAATCGTAATTTACCACGAACGTTTTATGCGATAATAATAAAAGAAAATAGCGTCAATATTGCAAGATAATTCAAGTAACTCGAATATTCACTCAATCAAAGTCTAATTCACGGATCTAGAATCATGATCCGTCACATATGCCGAATAACTAACTATGGTTATTCAGTTCAGTTAAGCTTCGTTGATAACTGCCGCAAAAACAATATATGAAAAAAAAGTAGTTAGACCTGGAGTTATTATAGCGACCAATTAATTACAGACCTTAAAGTATGGCAATTTACTTCAGGGTCAAGTTACCGGTAGGACACAGATAATAAACAATCTGTTCGAATAAAGAAAATATCAAAGGCCGCAATAAAAATCAATTAAAAATAACGCAAAGTCTACTAGGCTGTAACAACACTAGTAGTTATCTGATCTACGGTTATTCAACGTAAGCCAGAAATCGTGAAAATTGAGAATAATAATAAAACTAGTTCGACCCAACGTTATTGCGTCAGTCAATTAAAAGTTCAAAAAAATTCGATTCAAAATCTGATTTATTCTAGATCAATGGATCTATCTGAATTTTAGAATCTGATTAAATAAAATCAAGCATTTCAGGCTCGACAATATTGTCCAAAAATTCAAAGTTCATTTAAAAGAAAATTTAAATTACTAAATGTTACCTTAATTAAGGAGAAAAAGGATAAAAAGTTATTCTTTGTTCAAAGACGAAGCGAAAAAAATTATAATTAGAGATCGTAGTTAATTACACAAATTTGCCGCAAAACATATGGATGAAAAAAAAAAGATAAAATGGAAATTGCTCACTTGGCCGATGAGTAACTCCTCAGGCAGCTTCCAGAAAGAACTGCTCACGGTAGGAAGAAGACTTCCTTAACAAGCGAAGGACTGCAAGGCTCTATATAGGTAGTACCGCTAGACAGGCGTAGCCAAGGAACACTCTGTCGCTAACGATGCTCGTCGATAGCAATGAACAACCCGACGCGCGACGGTAGCAGTGGATCCGACGGACGGTGGAATAGACCAACGGTAGCAATAGACCTCACGGTAGAAGTAGACCCAACGGTTGCACCCTGTTAAAGAACACATTTTCAAGGTTCCACACGTAACTTTTAATGCACGAGCATTATTACTCGGCAATAAAAATCAACCATCAAGGAAAAACAGAAATCAGAATTTAAAAAAACAATAATTTACCTGAGTAGGGGTAGCCAGTTGCTTAACGCTAGACGGCTTTCAGTTGGGCAAGTGAGCTTCTGTAAGAGATTAAAAAGGGAATTAAAAATCTGCCCACGTGCGTCACAAAATGATGGCGTTCACAGAGAGACATAAAAAATGCACAAAAACTCAACTCACCTTGCAAAAGCGGTACTCAAATCCCACAAAGGGCAGTTTCAGACATCAACACTTAAGAAAAGATAAGGCACAACTAAGACTGAAACTGTAAAATGATCCGGTCGGAAAAATCCCATTAACAGGTAAAAATCAAAATTAGTTCCAACCGGCGTCCAATATAACTGCTTGACTCACAAAGGTCGTAGAGAGAGTGACGCCAGTAAACCGACAACTCAAGGAGCAGGCTCGGAAACTCGCTCCACCAATGAATATCCAGCACGACTAATCACAAGTTCCTCTCACTAATTCATCCAAGGGAGTTAAACATTAAGCATTTCGATGTATAGGCATCCTCCAAAAAAAACTACCCAGAGTAGCCAAAAGGGCATTGTCGTTAAGCTTCTCCAATCAATAGAATTTCTCAGTTATTCAGGGATAATTAATTAATTGCGCGCGCGGCGAAACTTGGTAGCCAGTACGTACTACGAAAATATTAGATTATCGAATTGTTTAGCGACACGGATTTATTTTAATTTCTGGATCGAGAGTACTTCGAAGCCAGATTATATACGGGGGCTTTTCGCATCGATATACGCTAGTCAAAAAGGCTCGTGACAATGGCTCTGGGGCTGGGCAACACTTTTTTGTTTTTTTTGTTATAGCAAATAGATCCCGTTTTTGACGTAGAGATATTTTTATCGGAAACTGACTACAGCTCATTCAACGAGTCATCACTATCATCATGAAGTTACAACGATCCATCGCTTTCACTAAAATCAGAGAAAACTCTTAGCGATTTGGTCGATGCCTTTGCTTTTATTTTCTCTAATATTGTTTTTTTCTTTTTTCCTCTACTTAATTCTAGTTCTTTAATTCTGTCATTTTCAAGAGTGTCCATTATGACTGCGGAAAGCTTTTTCCTGCAAGATGTTTTGACTTATTTTCTGGATCCAGCTTTTGGAAATGGCCAAACGTTTTCAAGTGACACCATCACACATTTCGTTGAAGTGCTGCATTATTACTCGATGTAGCCGAAATTATTTTTAAGGTTAAATGTATCCTATCTCAAGTTTCACTTAGAGCGGGCGGCATTTTTGTTATCAGACCTCTTCGCTTGATTTTTTGTGGAGACGCCTGCGATTGGCTGTGGTAATTCAGCATTATCACGAAGGAAGGGCGAGTAAACTCCTACATCTAAAGGCTGGAGGGTGGCTACAAAGAACTGGAAATGTTAAAATTACAATTCTTTTTTCACGTGCAAATGTGATTACTCTCAATTTTATATGAACAGCATGATTGACCATTAAAATCAAGGCAGGATTTTCCGTCGAGGGTTTTATAATACTAGCAAAATGTTTATTTAAGTGATACTATAAAACCTTCTTCATACATCCAACTTGCTGGATTCGCAATCCTATGCTTCTGACGGAAGCTTCTGTTACCATGTCATCTCTGAAGTTTTCCCTGACTGGCTGTGAAGACGTTCTTGCTGCATTTATGAAAACAATAACGTTACTAAGCTGCCCCACGTTCAGCAATAACTCTTGGTTGTACGTCTTGTCTCGTTGCAGTTATAAATCATGTGAAGTTGACATTTCTATTTCTCAAAACTACCTGTAAGTGGGAGAAAAAGTTTTGAGCATTTGTTTTGTTAAACGCTCTGGACAAAGATGTGCTCACCGATGTTCTTATAGATAGCTCATTATGACGTTGCATAAAACCCCTTAACCTGTCCAAACTAGCCTCTTGCTTATGTCCCAGTTGTCAGTGGGAATAGAGTTCGCTTGAACATAATCAAATAAACTAATTTCCTAACTTGACTTCGAACTAACCCCTGGCACATTTTGGAAGCCGCCTTGAGATATTCAGCAAGGGACTTTTCCTGATCAGCAGACAGTATTCGTCGTCTATATCCTATATTAGGGCAGTGAATATAGTTATGAGTTTCTAATTTTTTTACCTTCTTTATTATTTTCACCACATATGCTCTCGAAACTTTAAAGAACACTGCGGTTAGATTAATTTTTTTTGGTCATGATGAAATACTTCTCGTACCGCTTCTCCTACCACAGCTTGATACGATATTTCTCGCTTTTTAATTTTCTTCTTACTTGGTGTTGACATTATCTAAAGCAAACAAAACACCTAATTTACATACGTAAAAACCCAGATACATGGCCGGCTCTTTTATGGCAAGTGTATTTAGGAAACACATAACCTACCCTAACCAAACTCTTCTGATTTAAATGCATATTAAAGCTAATACTTACCGATATTCCATAAAATACTAGAAATGGATTTCACAAAACCAAGACCAAAAAACTTAATAATGCACGGCATACATTATTTTTAACAGCTGAAACAAATCAACTTGTCGGCACTGGTCATTATTACTTCTGTGGATCAACGACTGCTAGGGTTGCTACAAAATACTGATTGCACTAAATCCAAATTTGCGGCCGTTTTAGAACAATGGCGGATGGCCCTTTTATAGCTAGATATGGATTTTCCTAAATATGAATCAATTGATGTAGTTCATATACTGGGCGAGGTGGAAAAATATTGTCTTTTGACAGTAAGGCTATTATAGAGAGTGAAGTACCCTAATTTAAAATTTTACAATTATTATTTCTTAATCATTTATTACCATAAAGGAGGGGGTGGTGATTAACTTTATAATTAACCACTTTAATTAGTGGACTGTATTAAAATAGGGTGGTGGGGGGTTTTATTCATAGGGTGTAAATTGAAACATGTACTCTAGGTATTACGTACTTTTAATAATGCAGGAATTAATTTGCATTAAATATGACAAATATCTACAATAATTACATAATAATTATAATAAATATTTCTACAATAATTTATAACTACTTTCAAGCATTCATCCTTTCACACATAAAACTAAATAGGTACTGTTCACATGGTTAACTATTATTAAATATCTAACAAAACGTCTTGATTATTTAAATTTAACAAGAACTTCTTTCTTTCCTGAATTTAATTAGCTTTCTGTTAATTCAAAATTTCAACTGACTGTCTTTCCGTTCACACTAAATAGCTTGTGCTTTACGTCTTCTTCGTTTCTCTCAACTTAACTTCAACTTCACCAGGGATGTAAGACTTCGAACATTTGATTCGAATCTCAAGTAAAGGAATAGAGTTGTCTACTTACAAATTTCCATCCTCCATTTTACTTTCTTCTATCTTCAAGAGAGACGCTACGCCTACTACGAGCTGTATTGTCTCGAAAAAATGCGTTAAAACGCCCAAAGGAGTTCTTTATCCCAGCTTGGGCAAAGAGCACTGAGTACAGCAAATATTTTCTAAATATCTGTGCAAACAAAGTGAGAATATGGCCCGAAAGATTTTGGCGCCCACGCAGCTACAACTTTCTAGTTGCTTTTCGAGTGAACGATTCTACTGCATAAAATTCAGTTTTTCCTACCGGCAGGCGGCAAACTGACAAATAGAGTGGCAAATACGCGGGATGAATTTTGAGAGGATAGAAACTGTTCTTTCTTTATTTGACATTTTATTGTTTACACAACATTGACAGACAAAGATATGTGAAATTTAAACGTTTAAAAACGTTATCCTTGACAGATAATGACAATTTGCTTTTCGCGATTGTTTCATATAATGGAATCTATTGTACCGACAATCCAGGTTCAGACTAAGGCAGCTATCACACCAGCAATATGCGACAGCGACGATACCGCGATGATATTCAAATGCTAGCGACTTGTCGGCGACCAGTTCCTATGAAGATTTTACATCTAGGCTACGCAATCGCTATGCGATTTTACTATTTTGCAAAGATAATCAACTAGTGTACAAGATGTCTTCGTCAAGTGAAGACGAATCAATCGTAGTGGCATTGCATTATTTAAGAAAAAAGCGAAGGGAGGTTTGGAATCTCCCAAACTGCCTAGGGGCCTTAGATGGGAAACACATAAAAATTCAGAAGATTCCTAAGACAGGGTCAGCTAATTTCAACTACAAAGGCTATCATTCAATTATATTAATGGCCTGTAGTGATGCAGATGGAATATTTACTACCATAGAAACATGATTTGCTAGTCGAAACAGTGACGGTGGAATTTTTCGAGAATGTAGACTTGGAAGATGGCTGGAAAGGTTAGAAAGAGAAGGGCTGGATCTACCAGAAGAGACAGTTTTACCACGTGACGAATCTGGACTGAGCAGAGGGTGCAAAAGCGTTGAGTGTTCGTTTTGAATGATGTCCTATAAATTTCAAGTTCTTAAACTGCAATTCCTTATACGAACCCAACAACTATCACAAATATTATCAAGTGTTGTTGCGTTTTGCATAACTTTATACGTATTAGAGAAGAACGTATGTACCAGAACTCTATGCAAATAGAAGCAAAGGAAGATATTTCTATTAGGCCAAGAGGAGTCGTACCAGAAAATTTATTGGCAATGCTAAGATGTTCCCCACAAAATTTACGCAATTATCTGAAAATTTCTTTATCACGCAGGAGCACTGCCATGGCAATGGCAATACTGCGTTTAATTGAATTAAACTGTAATAACAATTTATAATATACACATATTTCTTTTTCTACAGCCGCGCGCAAAATATCTAATTGCTAAATTCAAATGAAATCGCAAAATCGACGAATGCCGTGGATCCTTATTTTGCGCTCTAGCGCGAACATGGAAAAGAAAAATCTCACTTTTTCCGTCGAGTGTGCTATGAATGGTCATGGAAACCGAAGATAAACAAATTACAGTCGTGCGTTTCTTACAGTTTGTTGCTGGCACTCCTGTTCTAAATATGCCCAAAGCCCGAATATAATATGTCAAAACTGACAGTCATTTGCAAATTTCAGAATAAGTACAGAGAAAAGTGTGGATTTAATTTTAAAAAATGCGACTGTAGATAAAGTTCTGTGTGTTTTTCGAGCGCAAAGTAAGATTGCCGTTTTCGAAAGATTACTGCGCTCCGCTACGCGTCGCGCAGTAACAATCTTTCTCAAGCGGCAATCCGTTACTTTGCGCTCTAAATACACAAATAACTATTTTCTACAGCCGCGCGCAAAATAACTAATTACTAAATTGAAATGAAATCGCAACATGGAAAAGAAAATTCTCACTTTTTCCGTCGAATATGCTATGAATAGTCATGGGAATCCAAAATAAATAAATGACAGTCGTGCGTTCATTACAGTTGTTGCTGGCATTCATGTTCTAGATATGCCCGAATAATATGTCAAAACTGACAGTCATTGGCAAATTTCAGATTAAGTATTCGCTATGTGCGTTACACGACGCGACATCTGGTGGTACAAAATGTGGCGAATTTCTTGGCTACACAACACGTCAGGTACATCGGAAACGATTGAAAATTCACGAAAAATTTTTGATTTTAGTGCAATATAATTAGTTCTGCAGATAATACGTTGATATATGAGAATATTTATCGATTCGACTGAAAAAAGCCAAGTTCGATATTGAATTTTGTGTGTATTCAGCACAACTTCGTAGGTTATGAAAGAGCTAAACATGAGAATATCATAATAACAAAAAGAGCATTGTGAAATTGATACGATTAAAAATTCGATTCATGAAGTTTTACTGAAATTACTTTAGAATGAAGGAAGACGATTTAGAATAATTTATATTTCAATCTGGAAATTGATAGACAAACTGAAATTAAGTTATTAAATATATTTTTCGGGAATATTAGTGCTGTCCATTGCACTAATCATAAGAACCGGCTTCGAAAATATATCACACAGGTTATGATACTTACCCTTGTTGGTTCTGGTCTCATATGAGCACCGTCGATTTTGAAGCATTTTTGGGTTCTATGGAAAGATTACATGAAATGGGACACATTAACGCAAAAAAATTTGCGGATGAAGCACATTTTCTCAAAATAAATTGAAAATAAAAATTAAAATTTAACATACATTTTTTCCTAATAAACACAATTCCAGTACACTTTGTCCTAAGGTATGATCGCAGAAGGTTAATAATAACATAATAAAGCTTCTTTTAATACAAATTGCAAATAAAATTGTTTTTTTTTTCACTTTAAAACCATAATATAATATTTATGAGATAAACGTCAAAATGACTATTTTTTAAAACATGATTATATAGGTTGGCTTCAGTGTTGCGGATGAAATCAAATGAAATTATGTGATAGCTAAGCCAAAATTATCAGATTTTGATGTAAATTATTTTAAAACCTGAAAATGGCGGGACAAAAAAAACATATTCAATATACCTATTCCTTCCGATTCGCCATAATAATTCTACAATCTTCAAATTTTGTATCAGAAAGCTGGGAAAATTATGTTAAAATATGATAATTATGTGACAATCGGCAACACTGGTTGGCTTAGTACGACTCAGTTGGTTATTTTACGGGTAGATGTTGCCAAGTGTAATTTCTATTTAGTTCTAAAATATAACAGCCTCCTGTTGAATATGTTTCAAAAGTACTGTGGGACGAAAACTTCTTATAAATAATAATTACTAATGACTTTGTTTAATAAAATAACAATAATTCGAATATATGATTTACTAGAATTAGATGTTACGCTAGAAGTGGGTCATATAAACTAATTCATTTAGTTTATTGAAATAGATACAAATTTAAAAGATCATTTTGATTAGTTTAAGAAAGTATCACGCGTAGTGCGTTTGTTTTGTTACTTTGAATTAATTTTGATTTTGTGTTGAGCGTGGTTGGTCAAGCGCGTAGCGCGCTCGCCTCAATGCGCTTCTTTGGCCAATTAAAGTTAGTTTCGATTATTTTTGCTTAATCTGGAATACGTTAATTAGGGTTAGTTTTAGTTAGTTTAGGTTAGTTTGTGTTAGTATGGGTTGGTTTTGCTTAGTTTATGATAGCGAAGAGAAAAGGTCGCGTAGCGCGCTTTTCTTCTTATTTTGGTTAATTAGGGTTAGTCTCGGTTAGTATGGGTTAGGTTTGGTTAGTCTGGGTTAGCTTGCTTTAGTTTTGGTTAGTATGGGTTAGTTTTGGTTAGTCTGGGTTGGTTTTGCTTAGTTTGGAATATACTTTGGTTACATAGGGTTAGTTTTGTTTAGTATGGGTTGGTTTTGGTAAGCCTGACTTAAATTTACTTGTTTTGGGATAGCGAAGAGAAAAGCGCGCGTAGCGCATTTGTTTTTTTACTTTGGTTAATTAGGGTTAGTATGGGTTAGTTTTGGTAAGTCTGGGTTGGTTTTGATAGTTTGGGATAGGGAATAGAAAAGCGCGCGTAGCGCGTTTATCTCTTTAGTTTGGTTAATTATAGGGTTAGTTTGGGTTAGTTTTGGTTAGTTTGGGTTAGCTTTGGTTAGTATGGGTTGGTTTTGGTAAGCCTGGCTTACATTTACTTGTTTTGGGATAGCGAAGAGAAAACCGCGCAGCGCACTTGTTTTTTTACTTTGGTTAATTAGGGTTAGTCTGGGTTAGTTTTAGTTAGTATGGATTTCTTTTGGTTAGTCGGTTTTAGCTTGGATTAGTTTTGGGTTAGTTTTTGTTGGTTTGGGTTAGTTTTGGTTAGTATGGGTTAGTTTTGGTTAGGCTCGGTTGGTTTTGCTTAGATTGGAATAGAGATACTTTGGTTAATTATGGTTAGCCTGAGTTAGTTTTGGTTAGTCTTGATTAGTTTGTATTAGTCTGGGTTGGTTTTGGTTAGTTTGGGTTAGTGCTGGCTAGTTAGTGTTGTTTATTTTGGGTTAGCTGTGGTTGATTTACTGACAAGCGAGCGTACCGCGCTTGTCTTTTAAATATATTTCATTTTATGACAAATATACTTGATCTAGGGAATTTACTGGGAAATTAACAAATTGAGTCGACAGTGTACCGTAAGTAAACATTTATTACTTATATATACATCTATGGTTAAACAGCCAGGGTTAGTTTTGCTTAGTATGGGTTACTTTTGGTCAATCTGGGTTAGTTTGGGTTAGTTTACGTTAGTCTGGACTAGTTTTAGTTAGCTTGGGTTACTTTGCATTAGTCTGAATTAGTTTTGGTTAGTTTGGGTTAGTTAACAGACAAATGGGAGCTTATTTGGTTAGTCTGAGGCATATAAGGAACAAGCGCGTGGTGTGCGCTTGTTTAGTTACTTTGACAAGTTGTTATTCTACTTTATGAAACATGCTCCTAGACTTGGCAATTTCCTTACTTGAAAATCAAGAAGGTTAGCCAAGTCTGACAACATAGCAAGTAAATTGTCATCATTAACGTCATATTGGGAGAGTTTTTGCATTTAAATGTCACTAAACAGCCTCGTTTCTGAAATTTCTTTTTTAATTTTTGGCGTCAAAAGTGCTTCATCCTCAAATTTTTTTGCATTAATGTGTTCCATTTGATGTAATCTTTCCATTGAACCCAAAAAAATCTTTAAAATCGACAGTGCTTATATGACACCAGACCCTTTTTCGATATATTCCACGTGTATATTTGTATAGTAGCTGAAGAAAGTTTCAAATTTCTCCGACTCGCGCGCACGATCGTTCGTCATTTCTCCCACTACCCTAACGCACAGAGCGAATAGAGAAAAATGTTCATTTAATTTTAAATAAATCCGTTACTTTGCGCTCTAAAAACACAAATAACTATTATTTACCTGTACTTTTTATCTCTTCCGCAATTTAACTCCACACCTTTTCTGTTACATCTCTTCTGAAAAAATCAGTTAAATTAAAATTGTATATACAGGGATATTTTTCAATTATTTCTACAAATTTAATGTTGTTTTGTTCCTCACTCATGATAATACTCGTACGTGTGGGTATCTTCACGGTCGCAAGGAGACTGAACCACTCGGTCGCGCGAGACCGGTAGCTTTCAGGTAGCGTTGCGATCGCGTTGCCGTTGCCTTGGTGAGCAGGTCTCCATTTGAAACTATTTGCCGCAACTGCAAAGCGACGTCACGTCGCAGTATCGTCTCCGTAGCGTATTGCTGGTGTGATAGCCGCCTAAGGAGTAACTGAAATACAATATTTTAAATACACAAATTTCCATTTACCCAGGGCCCGCTTCAGCGTTTACGTCGCCCCGGACAAAAAGGCAAATTGCCGCCCCCTAATATACATTTAAAAATGTTTATCTTTTGTTTAAAATAAAAATCAAATGGTTTTAAATTATATTAAAAACGTATAGTCAAAAAGAAACATATAACATAATTAAAATTCAAGTAGGACAAAACAGTAAACATTAAAAACGGTAATATTAATATAACACTTATTCCTATAAACAATAATTTTTAATACGTTTGAAGGTAACACTATGGGTCCAAGGGTAATACAAATACCAAAATAATGAAAAACAAACTAATTGTTAACCAGGTGCATTTTTAATAATATTACAAAAATGTGTTATTGCACAACCGCACAAACAAAACTTACATCCTATAAAAACTAAAAAAAAATAACATCAGCTACTTTAAAGTCACAGGAAACATTTCTTTCTCACTTTTATTTCTGAAAACTTTTTTATTACCTCTTTTAAGTTTATTTGATCATCAATTTCATGCTCAATGGCCAAAATGGCTAAACCATTAAGACGATTTTGCGTGGTAGTGGAACGTATAAAGTTCTTGATTAATTTTAATTTTGAAAAACTCCTTTCCCCACTTGCAACCGTTATTGGTATAGTCAGCAATATTCTTAAGGCAACACTAAGGTTTGGTGCAAAATTTAACATAGTTATTAATTTTAGTACATTGCTCGGGCTTTCTTTTTTGTCCAAACCGCAGAAATTTCCTCTGCTAATTCTACCCCATTTATGTCAACAGAATCACCATCAGTTAAAATACTTTCTAAATCCTTGCGGTGTTTTAATGCAATGTTTTTTAAATTCTTATATATTATATAAGAATTGAAAATAGTTACTATGGTGACTAAGTTGTTTAAATCTAGCATCTAGAGCATTTAGTGCTTGATCAATTGTAAAATAAAAAAAAAACGATCTTATATTTTTCTTTGGGATCTTCGATCAGTTCATCTCGTGTTTTGTATGAGAAATGGGGTTTTCTTCTTCTTACACGATGTCGTGGTGTTGTTGATTCAAAACTAGCCTCAACGCCAATTTCATCTGAATCCGGATGGTTTTTCGAATGACAATTATTCGAACGACAGTTCTTCGAACGAAATTTCTTCGAATGGACAGTTCTTCGAAAAGACAATTCTTCGAATCGATGATTTTTCGAATGTGTAATTCTTCGAAAGGACCATTTTTCGAATCTTTAATTTAGTTTGGGTTAGTCCCTTTTACCGTTTTAGCAAAATTTCTGCAACGCCTCGGTGGTGTAGAAGGTAGCGTTCTTACCTGTCATTCCGGCGCTGCGGGTTCGATTCCCGTCGGTCGCGACAGATGTTTTTTTTTACACTACAATTTAATCCTATACATTATTTTTTTATTTAATTATTTATTTTTTCCATTAACTGGACATTTTGTGAAAAAATGCCGCCCTTTCAATTTGCCGCCCCGGACAAATGTCCGGGTTGTCCGGCCCTAGAGCGGGCCCTGATTTACCTTAGGTGAAACAAAGATATTCTGAGTTTAATTATGGCTCATTCCTACTACGGACATACAGGGTGTTATCACCAAACTATACGGTGAAAAACGACATGTTACTACAATTGTTGGGGTGTTTCCCCAATAATATTACTATCAACTATTTGTTTACGTTTTCACAATAGCGTAAGTGTATTAAAAACGGGTAAAAATTTTAAAATTCCAAATAAATCACAAACTATTAAAAATAGGTATATGACATAAGTTGAAGGGTCTTGAAAATCTATCAGAAAAAAATATGTAGAGCTATACCATTTAAAAAAGCCGACATTTTTAAATTTAAAATAGTCGAAATGAATAAATTTATTTCTAACACCCTATAGAATCTAACTCAAATTTCTTTACATATATCTTTTTTTTTTCATCTCTATAGAGTACTTGTAAAAATTATGAGTATTCGACCAGAAACAATGACGCTACTGGCAATTTTTTACAAAACTAAAAACTTGTATTTAAAAAAAATATATTGAAAAACTACTAGATTTAAATAACAAAAGAATTTTTGAATTATACGCAGAATTTAAAAATTATCTAAAAATGGGATGTTCCATTTTATAGCACCATGTATACTCAAATATAATTTGGAACTATTTACCTTAATATTTCTTACAACAATTGTATTTACATTTTTTCTTAATTCCCAAAATAAATGAGATAACGAACTCATCCTGTACAGCTTAGTAAAAATAAGCTCTATTATAGGCTTTAAATTGCACGCCTATACTTGACAGATGTAAGATTTACGTTAAAACTTTTTATGAGATTGTAAAATGTACTTAAACATGTATTCAGTACTTGGTCTAATCTTATGCATATAATCATGGACTTTAACAAACTGATTGCGCAATGATTTAACATTGATGTAACATACAATAAAAACTGTAATCTTCATCGCAGTCATAGACACATCCCCCTTGTTGGCAATCCGGACTCATGGCACCTCAACGGCCAAATATCACCTGCTTGATAAAACTCGTGAGAATTCGGGCTAATTCATCTCTTTTAATTGATTTTAGGCATAATCTCTTTCGAACTATGAAATCAGAAGGTTTAAACTCGACATTTATATCCACACTATAAATACCGCTTGACAACAAGACCTTCGATGGTCGTCCCGCAAAAAGGGCACAGTTAACTGCATCAATGAATATTTAAAGCACAGGTTGATTTTGCTATTTTGGTAATGTCACCAATAAAATATTTGTTTTGAACGCTCATTATTAATAGTCTTATGTGATCATTATGGGCTAGAAAATGGCCTTTTATTCTGTTTGCAATTCCTCCCTGAATAATAATGACGTTCTCTTTGGAAAACTTTAGTTTGTCACCGACATAGGAGTAATAAATCTAATGTTACAATCGAAACCGCTTCTTTTGTAGTATATAATATGGCAGGTAGGTAGCACAAACTTTATGAAACCTCATATAAATACTTGAAACATAAAAATTATATCAAAGTTAATAGAAACTACACACAAATTTGGGGTACAAGAATCACAGATATAATTGCGTGGCCCATAATTTTTTCTGTATTCTTTACAGATTGGGTTATCATACTTCGGATTGTTGTACTACCTATTTTATTATCCGACATCCCTACATCATCAAACTCACCATCATCGGCAATCATGGACAGTTCAACGTCTCTTTAATCTGAGACACTCTGGAAAACTTGTCTCTTTATTGACTCCAATATTAAAAAATTTTATTTTTCATATTAGATTTTTCTACACTTCTTTTTTCTCCTCTTTCATTCTGACCCTTGTTTTTTCGATTAATATTTTTTTGGGTTGAGATGATGAGTGGGTCGTTTTTGAAGCATGTATCTTGATTGTGGTATTAAACTTCTTGAATATCTGGTACTAACTAACTCTGAGTTGAAATCTAGAATGGTTGTTAACTAAAAAGATATCTGCAGTAATAAATCCGTTCACAGCTTCTCCTGCCTCACCTGCTCTAAAATGAGATTGTAAATATATCTGAAATATCTGGGAATATTATTTTCATAAATTGTTTGTTTTTAATTCTGTAAGGTTTTTTAAAAATGTTAGTCCATGACTGCAGCCGGTGAGAACTATATGGTGACATGTTTAATATAACAGCGACAAAAACGATAAATGTACAATAAAGTGTGTTTTGGATAATTATCACTGTTATCAGGTATCTGTACCGGCATTCGTAGATGCAACAAAATATGGTACACTAAATAAATCATTTATTTATCCGGTTCGGGTTCGACTTCAGTGGCAAGATTTGTTGTTTTTTGTTTTAATATTATGTGGGCATGCCTTGGATTAATTTTGGTTAGTTTGGGTTAGGACCATGCGTGAAGTGTAATCTTAGACATTTTTGTCAACAAAGTGCAAGGCGATATGGTTTACTAAAGGAGGTAGAAAGATCCAACCTCCACCAATTATGATTAATAATGAAATTATAGAATATAAAACGTCAGTCAAATATCTAGGTATAATCTTCCAGTAACATCTCAAATGGAATTTACATACGGAGAACATTATAACTAAAGCAAGTAAAGCACTTAATATTTTGAAGGCTATTTGTAGGGTATGGTTGGGAGCTGATCCTCCCACCCTATTAATGATTTTTCAGGCCTTGGTTGTATCACATTTGGATTTTGGAGCGATTCTTTTAAAGCCGACAAGTCAAAGTATATTCAATAGGTTAAATGTAATGCGTAACCATATGTTTGGGTTATATGAGATCCACCCCGAGAGTAGCCCTGTTGGGAGAAGCCACTATGATGGACTTGGAACAAAGAAGGAAAAATCATTAGTGTGGAAAACCGTAGGGCTCTATTGTATAAAATGGGCTCTATCAACAACTCTAAAGTAACGTATTTAATAAAAATGATGCAACAATTTTTACCACAAATAAACAAAATTCATAAATCTTAGATGTTACCATGTCATGAATTAGACTTGGAGGAATTAATTGGGCCTATAAAAATTTTTGTAGTAATATAAGGAAAAATTAAATCATGATTAAAGAAAAGATATATGAAGTTACTGAAAAATATCAAAATAGTTTCACTTTCATATTTCCGGATGCTTCAAAAAAAGATAAAAGAGTAGGGTTTGGTATTAGTATTCCCGAGTTGAAAATAAAATTCTCCGCCAGACTTAATGATCTCCTTTGCATTTGTAAAGCCGAAATATTGGCAATACCTATATGAAGCTGTAAAAATCATAGTTAATAGAAAAATTTAAAAAACGATCATATTCTCGGACTCGCAGAGTGCAGTTCAAAAGATTAATAATAATTTATTTAATGTTAAAGCAGACTTTTGGACTTTAAAGACTAAACATGATATTTTGCTGGCTAATAAAAATGGCATAGACATTAGATTGAGATGGAGCCCAGGGCATTCTGGTATAACCGGGAATACTGAAGCGGATACTCTTGCAAACGTGGGTAGAATTTTGTATGTTCCCAGAGATAAGGTCATTGATGCAGTTGAGGTATATAATAACATTAAATACAATCTTAAAGAAGGATTTAAACAAAATTGGTAACTTCGGGGCTAAATAAAAATTACCAATATAGCAAGGTGCAGGACAAAATCCCAGTAAAAAGATGGTTTTCCTTAGTACCTTTTAAAGACCGTAGGCATATTACTACCGTAATTAGGATGAGAACTGGACATTGTCTAATTGCTGAACATTTACACAAATTTAAAATTAGGGAATCTCCACTTTGTGAGTGTGGACAATTAGAAACTCTGAATCATATCTTTTTTCAATGCCCTATTAACGAAATCAGGTCTTTCGATTTATATAAAGAGTTCATTAATTTAGAATACACTTCACGCCTTACTATCAATATGATTTTAGCTAAACCCTCTAGTGAGTCAATCAAAATTATGATGCAGTTCCTTAATTACAATAAAATAAAACTGTGATCCTCAACTTATAATAGCCTATCCAAACTCCTTATTTCTGGATTTGTGTGTCTTTTATTATTTTCAGTTTGCCTATATATGTGGTCGTACTAACATTGGTCCAATTACCAGCATTATGTTAAGAGCTGCTCAACTGGTTACATCATTAATTTCACAGCACTTTGTATAACCGAATTAGTAATTTTGTAGATGGTCACGGGATGGTCTAGAGCCAGACACGACGCGACGTGGTCATTACGTAATGGAGCTGGCAATTGCCTAGAAGCAAAGCCATAAACAAGCAAGCAAGCATATTTTATTTTACGAATTCTAACCTAAAAATGTTTTCATTTTATTATTTTTTTCCAAACAAAGTGTGGACTAAAACCAACTGAATGCACAAGCGATCCTGTTCGCTTAATCGATTTTGTAAAATCTTTGTATAATGCCCAATGAAAAACAGAATTTATGGAATGAAATAGCTCAAATACTTACTTGAAAGAGCAGGTAATATTTATTTAAAATAATTGTAGATTGAAAGATTGATGTTATTTATTAGTTTTTTCGGTAATGTTGTTCCTGCCATTCAACAGAACCAGGTCCGTTAAAATATACTTTAAATGTCTCGCGAATTTGGACTGCTAAATTTGCTCCACGTACGCTGTTGTGAATTAATGGAAATAAATTTGGATAGTGGGCATGTCCCTGTAGTATTAGTTAATAGTGAAAATACATTTGCTTCTCGTAGAAGGTTATACAAAATACAAGCGGACATAATTAGTTTATCCGTGGTTTATTGCTGCAATAATTTGAAAAAAGATCCGAAAATATGCACACAAAATACCAAAGGCATTTTCAGTTCTCCGTCGAGTTCGAAAAACTCGGTAATTATATATCGCATTAGTTTTATCAATGACTGATTCATTTGATGCTTGAAGAACAAACGCCTCATTCTCGAGAAAAACATGAGGTGCCGGGATATTCATACCAGGCAGTGGTTGTGGCGGTGAAATTTTATTGTTTTTCAGTATTTTTTGTCTAAATCTGCTTTTTAAATATATACCTAAAATTTATAATGAAAGAAGTCTTAAAAATTAAGTACATTCATGGTGATACATGTACCTGCATCTCCTTCTCTTCCGTACGAGCCTATGTTTACTGCAACAAATGTATTATCTGCATCTACAATTGCCAACATGACAATTGGATAAAATTACTTGTAATTGAAATAAGTGGAACCACTATTTTTCGGTGCCTTTATCCGAACGTGTTTACCTTCTATTGCGCCAGCATAGTTTAGAAGATCCCAAAGAATTCTGTATTTGCTAGATATTGTTTTAACCATTGCTCTGCTGGGTTGTGGCATTACCAAAGTAAGCATTTTTGTCACACTTGCATCTGCAACCTTCCTTACTAATCCAGGTATGGCAAGGATCGAAAGGATTCTCCTCTAGCCAAAAATCTTAAAATAAGCATTTAATTACGACGCCTGTACCTGATTTTTTATAGATAGTGAATGCAACAAAATATGGGGATACGTGAGAGATATTTACATAAAAGACGAGGCAGACCCAGCACTGGGCGAAGCAACAATGGTATGGTATGGTAGAGAGGTCGCTCGGCAAGATTTTCCCATCACATCGACCACAATTGATTTTTTGTGTATCTTTCTATTTTACACGAAAATTCCTATCTGTTTGGAGAATCTCAGAATATTTCGAGGGTTGAGCTTTTGTAGATCTCCCGGTGCCACAAGGTCACCCTCAATCTTTGGCGAGTTAGTGCCTGACATTCGCAGAGTAAGTGCTCTGACGTGTTAGCCATAGTTTGGCAGAATCTGCATTGTTCGTCAGTGGTTTTCCCCATTTTTGAGTTGGTACCTTGTAACGAAGTTACTATATTTTTTGGGGAATAGGATGCACTACGGATTAACTTTCTTATTTTACGTGCTATTGACATCATTCTTTTTAATAAAATATAATTTAAATATGCTAAATTCAATTCTATAAAATATTCCGTCGCGAAAAGCCGGGAAATCGGATTTCACTTTTTCCGTAGTTCTCGTGCAGTACCAGTAGAGCGTCGCGATCTTCGTCGCATCACGTTGCGCGTGAGGTCTCCACCTATCGGCCGGCCGATGACGCGATCGCGGCGATCCCCACTACGGGTCGAGCTAACAAAACCGGGCGGCATCGCGCTAAACAGGCAGTCAGTCCGGAGTCGAGTCAGTCGGCAGTCGAGAGGCAGTCTAGCACCGAGCAAGCAGCATACCCCACCAGTAGGAGACAGCTCCAGACAAACCGGGAAGGACCGACCGACCGAGCAGGTAAATACCCGTCGTACCGTATTCCTGGTCCATGATCCTTTCCCTAGTGGCAAGTGGTTGGCAATCCCGGTTGGCAAGCGGAGTAATCCCGGCCATCCTCCCGTAGTAATCCCGGCTCCCCTATTGGCAAGCGGAGTAATCCCGGCCATCCTCGCTTGGCAAGTGGAGTAATCCCGGCTAAGTATCCTTCCAAACTAAGTCCATCCAGGCTTCACGTCCGAGTTAGGGAACCGTTCTGCTGAACCGACCGTGTCATAGAGCTGGAGCTATTGAGAACCGTATACCGTATTTACCGTAGGGCTTCCGTACCGTATCTACTGCCACACGTACCGTAGGGCTTCCGGACCGCTACAGTTCACCGTATCTACTACCGCACTTACCGTAGGGCTTCCGTATCGCTACCGTATTTACTGCCATATTTACCGTAGGGCTTCCGTACCGCTACCGTTTACCGTGTTTACTGCCATATTTACAGTATGGCTTCCGTACCGCTACCGTTTAACGTAATTGCTAACATACTTACCGTGGGGCTTCCGCACCGCTACAGTCTACCGCGCGATTAGAGTTTTCGATTCTTTTACTACCGTTTTGAGTTTTCTTACGTATTACCGGGTTGGGTCGCTTAGAATAAGTTGTCTGATACTTTTAGCTATAAGAAAGTTAGGTTTATACTTACTGTCGGATAAACACGACCATTATTTTGTTTACACGGAGTGTTTCATTTACCAGGGACCGATTCCGAGTATTTAAAAACCGAACCTTGGACAACCGTTTCTCCACTGTCTAAAGGCTACCCGATAGGCGAACAGCGATCCCCTTTGTCGCTGTAAATATCAAAGGGGTGGCGCCCGAGAAAACCGAAATACAGGAGGTCGCAAAAAGAAAGTAAGGGGCGCCGTTACAACCTCCAGGGGCCATGTCCAGTGAGTTTTGTAGCTTGAGAAGCTTTTTGTGTAGTTAGGCGAGTAAAAGATGAGTCTCTTGGCCTGTCTCTGTCCAGGTGCATTGGCCCAATGTGTCTCTTTCCGCCTTTTTCCCAATTTTTGAGTTCTTTACGTGCCCTCTAGTGATGCCATAGAATGGTTAAGGCCCGACAATCCCATACTAACCGATAATAGATTCTGCTAGATGCTAGCGCTTTTAAGGCTGCTTGACTATCTGATAGGATATAGATCCTTGCACATAGCAATTAGTTCTGCTTGAAAGATTGTGGGGGTGTTTCCTAAAGGTGCAGAGATTCGACACCTAGATCCGGAAACTCCGGATCCTATTCCTCTTCTTCATCTTTGATCCATCTGTGTACCAGACAAGTGATCCTCTCTCTAGTTGTTTTAGTCTTTCTCCTGCAGTATTGCGGTCTTCAATTACCACTTCAAAGGAGCGATCCAAATAGAGTTTTGTCTTCGTTGTTTGGTCATCGCCTCTATCTGGATGACCTTCAGAATTTTAAAGTGACCAGTCAGGTTTTCTGACTTCAGTTTTTGTGTCTGAGTGACTCTATACGCACTTGTCCAGGCTTCCTTTTCTATGCATATATGCAGCGGAGAGAGGTCAAGTAGGTTTTCCAGAGCTGCTCTGCCGTGATTACAAAATCGCAGTATGTTTAAAAAAGTTAAAATGGAGTAAGTACAGTTTAAAACAAATTGCCCAGCCGTAGAATATAATTTTCTAAAAATTGTTTTTAGTGCACTATATTTTATCATTATTCATTATCGATAAAAAAAAATTGACTAAAAAACATATCAAGACGACGCGACGTGAAATTTTTCATCGAACTTCGAACACATAACTTACAGCCGGCCGCTCATACGAAAACGCCATACACCATTTTTATTAAGTATTGCAAAAGGTTTTTGGTGTTGCTCTGGAAATGCAATATAACAAAAAAACTGTGAAAAAGCAAAATACAACTTTTATTTCCAAGAAAAATTTTAAAAAATGGTAAATTATTATTCACCAAATTTTCAACACATAACATAGATTCTCCTCTTATATATATGTAAGTTAACACTAACGAGTTAGTTTGCTAGTTCGTAGGCAAAGTTAACAGTCAACCAGAAGTCTCTTCGATTATGTGATAGAACTTGGTCAAGGTTCTAAGTCTCATTTTCTGCGGGAAAATCAAGAGGACGCATTAATGGTGGGGGAACCTTCAAACCATTTTTAACTGTTAAAATATCGAAACAATTAAAAGGCTCCGTTTCAGAATATGACGTTTTCAAAAGTAGATTATAACAACCCCGATCTGCTTTTATTTCAATAGTATTTTTAAATAAATAGATCCCCCGATCCCACTGTTGGCAGCTTGTACTGTAATTTAGTTCTTTTCGACATATTTGAAAACACTTGCAGCACGCACAAAACTAAACAAACTACTAACGTCAAACTAACACAACGAACCTCTTTCTCAAATAAATTAACAGACAAAACATGTGACGTGCGCTTAGTAAGAATGCAGCAACTCTTGCATGCTTGGTAAAAACGCGGCATCTGGCTTACAGATACAGCGTTTTTGCTAAGCATGCACTAGTTACTGCGTTCTTACTAAGAATTCACCTATATTTTATTACTTATTCTATGATTTTGGTGGTACATTCGGAATTTTTGTTAAGTTCTATGGATAGAAAACTGAATTTTATACCAATATACGTCCAAATTTCACTTTAAATTTTTTTTTTGAAGATACGTGCAGCGGGGCACGTTTTCATAGCCCTTGTTATACCCAGGCAGGCGAATCTTTGTGCTCTTGTTACCTTTCGTCGTGTTGTTATTTCCTTTATTTCTACCCACCACACCAAGCAGGTGTAGGCTTTACAGCATTGTTATTGGACCACCAGATGATGGAGGGTTTTCCCTCCATCTTTTACCAAAGAGTCGTCGAAAGGCGAAGGTAAATTTGTATTTCCTTATTTTACTAATATCGAAATAATTTACATGGCAAAATTAGTTAAAAAAATTGCCAGAAGTAGTTTAGGCTAGACTCAGAATGCAAGTTGGAAATTTAGCAGGTAATGCAGAGGTTGAACACTTGACAAGATCAGAGTATAGGTTATCACCAACATTTTAAGATCCTTTACACAAATAGTGCACTATTTAAAAATCGACCTCTCCTATTGGTCGATCCATCTCGTATTACAGTATGTCTTCGTGATGCAATCAATTTCTGTCAAGAGCTCTCGTGGTGTAGAGGTTTAGATCGTTGGGTTTCACCTGGACGGCCTGGGTTCAAACCCCGTTGCTTCTTTTTTATTTTTTTTAGATTATGTTTCTAAACTTGATTTTGGGTATGTCTTGGGTTAGCACCAGGTTAGTTTCCTTTTTTGAGCCCCCGTAGCGAGCGAAGCGAGCGGAGGGCCATGCGGATCGACCAATAGGAGAGGCCGAATTTTATATAGTGCACTATTTGTGTAAAGGATCTTATAATGCTTATCACCAGCAGGTTATTTCCACTCGAAGCATTACTTTTTGGCGAGTTTTTTCTACCCCCAGGAGGACATGAGAACCAACCCTACTTTGATATGAATTAATTTATCAAACACATTATAAATGTATGTACAATAAAATTTATTGATTTAATCTGCGTGTCCCAAATGTTCATGTCAAGAATTACATTGTTTGTGACCACGGAGTAGGTACTTCGTCTTTTTGACATAAGATGTGAATTTTAAAAAGTATGGGGACCATGATTTAAGGTCACAATCAAAATAGAAAAAATGGTTTTTTCTTTGTATTTATATCTACTAATCAAAAGTTAATGTAAATTATAAGGTATAATTTTTGGTCAGGAGTCAATGGGTTTTGAACACGATTTGTTGGTTTTGAACAAATATTGTCATTTATATAACTTAAGACGTAATCAAATAATACTGGTGTCAAACGAATGTCCCTGAATTTATTTTCATTAGTATATGGATGGCAATAAATCAATATTTGGTATACGCCCTCTGAAGTTATTTTTTTAGTTTAGATTCACTTTTCCTATTCTCTTTCTCCAATTCCTCACCATCTAATACCACTAACTCAACGAAAAACGGTACTGGCGGCGCTTTCTGACTTTACACTTTTTATTATTCAGATAGAGTTCTAGAAATTTCCACCGCAGTCTGACGTCATTAGTCGCATTATTGCAGTCGCAATTTGCCGTTGCCGCTTTTTAGGAAACCATAATATTTTACGATTTTCAAATTCCGGCATAAACAAATGCTACAGCTTTCCTTAGTTTATATTTATTTTTAGTTACAAACATAATTAAATTGGATTATTCCAATATATGTACAGTGTTTAAAATACATTGCCTTGGAAGTTATTGAATATAATTTCTATATTTATATTTATGCCTTAGTGTGATACATTAGCACTAGCTACTTATGATATGATAATAACATCAGGTGGAATTTTTGTCTCTTTCTGAGTAGTAGGGGCTCGACTAGGTTTCGGAAATATATTTCAAAGGCTCTAGTTGTGCAGTTTAATTTACTAGCTATTGTCTTCATAGATTTTAATATTGGAGCTCTCTTCTAATCACTCAGTTAATAAAAACTTAATACTTTGCTTGAGACAAATGTAAGATTGTTTTTCTATTATTTTAAGCCAATTCGTTGCAATACCTACCTCAAACAAAATACAGATCATAAGAGTCATCTAATGTACATTATAATTCATTTATCTAATTGTGTTTCGGTATATTATTTCTACTTGTTTTTTCGTCTTTCGAGGAGATTTCGTGTTTTCTTTTATTAAGTGTCAGGCACATATGATTTTGACAGTTAGACAGGTTCAATTGTTCCCAGGTAACGGTAACCTGTAGAATTTTAACGCATATTTACTTGCTGCTCGCCGAATATGGTTTAGAGCAGAAGTTCGATTAACCGAGCAATGGCTTTAAGCGCTTCATCATTGGGTTCGTTATTTCAATTTAATTAAGTTGGCAACAATGTTTCGGAGGTGACGGTATTGACATTCGTTCCGTGAAAGATCTGGGTATTCCTTTAACGTTGAAGACCTGACTGGTCGAGAGGTCTGCCTCCTTTGTGGAGCCTTTTTGTTTTAGGGGCCTCATGGACTGGTTGAAATAATTATTTAATGATATATCTGTTACGTTAATGTATTTCGACCTTAACCATGTGTTATGGAGGCTGCCTACAAAAGTTTTTGTTAAGCTATGATAAATTCACCTCCACGTGGTAAGTCACAAAATCTTCATGCTGTCTTTAGTGGAATTAATTGTATTTTCCAATATTTCTAGAAGAATCTATGTTGCTGTTGCTCTCATATTGCTGATCCTTGGAATTGACGATTATTGATTTTGAAGAAATCTCTAGAATGGATTTTATTTGTTTTGTTCCACTGGCTATTACCAGGCAATAGACCCTATAGATAGTTCTATAGGTAAGATGAAAAACTAATTAGGTTTTGAGAAATCTTTTCAAAAATTAGTTTTCAGGATTTAATAACAGTGCAAGTTTTTCCTAGTTGAGTCTCAGTTAACTAGGTGGCGCCTAATAACTTTATTAAAGTGTAGGTACCGAAGAATCCACGAACCTAGCTCTCCACTGCATTATTCGCTGCCATTCGCATCTATTGGTAAGCGTGCTAAATGGGTTTAGGAAACGTTGCCATAACTTAAGTGTTTTGCAGAGTTCTTATCACAACAACATGTTTTTGCCAATTGGACCTACAGTTTTTGCTGGTTGGTTTACCGCTTTTACGTTTGTCTCGGATGCATTGAAATTTCTAGTTAAACCTAACTGGTAGAAGGTTACTCTTAGTAGTTGTTGAATGTATTCAATTAAAACTATTTTTAGCGGCTTTACTACCTGATTTGTTAAGAGGGACAGGAAATTCCATTATAGTGCGCCAAGCGAGTGAACCTTAACGACGACTGAAGGGGGTAGAGGACTAGCACGTAAAAAATCTTGCCTTCCCATAGGCGCACGAGGTTATTCTTACCATATTATTATTGATAACATTGATTAGTTTAAGACGTTAAAATTAATTACACTTTTTTTTTATATTACAGTCTTATAGTACAAAATATGTCATATAATAATATCTCATTTTTATAATAAGGATAGTATTCTATGATATTTGTTGTATGTATTACATAAATATGTAGTAATAAGTAGAGTTCGTTTCCCGAAGGTTTTGTATTTACGTCATCAATGACGTCGCTTAATTTGGAAAAAACGGTTTATCGTAGCTAATTCATATAAATTCTCTAGCGTTCAATTTTTGTATTAAACGTTAGGCAATATTGAAGCAAGTATGTTCCAAAACGCTCTTTATAGAACGTTCGGAATTGTTTTGTAATAAAAATTTTAATTTAGAGAGTTCAGTTAAGAGAGTTATCCGAAATATATATAAATTAGTTAACCGCGTATAATAATCACAAAATGCAAGAAAAATATAAGAAAGGTTAAAAATCTTCAAAGATATCATCAAATTAAGGGTCTGGTGATATATAGGTTGTGTCGATTTTGCAAATTTTCTTTTTTTTTCGCTAGAAAAGGGGTGTCCTATAGAGTAGCTTAAGCCAAAAAAATCGGAGGATTCGCCACATTTGAGCCGAAAAATTAGCTTATTCACTACCAGCTAGTCAACTCTGTCAAAATCGGAAAGTTGGAGTGTCGGGCACTGCGCCTACCTGAGACTGCTCTGACTGGTTCAGTTCCACAGTTGAATTTAAAATGAATTTTCGCTTCAAAATACATGACAAATTCGTCCGAAGACTCGGCTATCGCCCTGAGAGGTCCGGATATTTCGGATTTTTATCAGAACTCGAACTTTGAGGGCATTTTTTCGGTTCAAATGTAGCGGATCTTCCGACTTTTTTGGCTTAAAGTACTATATAGGACATCCCCTTTCTAGTGAAAAAAGAGAATTTGCAAAATCGACAAAACCTATATATCACCAGACCCTACAAACCAAATAATATAAATAACCACAGTTCGGCAATTTCCACGCCAATGGCTAAAGCAAGTCGCTGCAGAAATTTTAAAATATGTAAAAAAAGTAGGTGTTGATCTAGGGTCAAAGTGTACTTAATATATCCTGCGACCAATCACGAAACTGCCTCCCCGCTTAAAATCAAGTACACGTCGCACTGTTGCCTATTGTCGCGTATTTTAAATAGCTTGAAGGCGAATAAAATATAAATATTAGTATCCTTATTCCGTATTTCCCTGTGTAAGCAAAATAGTAAATAATAGAAGACAGTAAGGAAAATAACAAAATTAAGTATTCAAGTAGGAAATTTAAATATGTAAATTCACTATAGGAAACTAGACAGAAAATAAATTAGGATTATTGGGAAAAAAATGTGGCAGCATCTAAATATGCGAGGACATTTTTTGCCCGCATTCTTTTCGTCCAGGTTCTTTCATTTGGCTAATAGTATGTTGTTTATCGTATTTTGTTTTTACTATCTTACTGAAGTTGGACTTTGCACCCTTTTTTCTTTAGTACTTAATGCAAACTAACCCAAAATCTTTTTACATCTCGTTGATTATTTTTCTCAATAGAAAGTTTTCATTTAGACCTTCTATTTGATAGTTGTTTTTGGATGATGTTGTCATTTTTTTAATAGTAGCGTCAACTAAAGAAGAGATCTAAATATTAACTTTAAGCTTATAATATACTGTTTGCCAAATTAAAGAACCTGGACGGAAAGAATGCGGGCAAAAAATGTCCTCGCATATTTAGATGCTGCCACATTTTTTCCCCAATAATCCTAATTTATTTTCTGTCTAGTTTCCTATAGTGAATTTACATATTTATATTTCCTACATGAATACTTAATTTTGTTTTTTCCTTAATACTAGTGTATTCTATTATTTACTATTTTATTTACACAGGGAAATACGGAATACGGAATAAGTATACTATAATATTTATAATGTTTATATTTTATTCGCCTTCAAGCTATTTAAAATACGCGACAATAGGCAACAGTGCGACGTTTACTTGATTTTTAGCGGGGAGGCTGTTTCGTGATTGGCCGCAGGATATATTAAATACACTTTCACCCTAGACCAACACCTAATTTTTTTACATATTTTAAAATTTCGGCAGCAACTTGCTTTAGCCATTGGCGTGGAAATTGCCGATGCCGAACTGTGTGGTTATTTATATTATTTGGTGGTCTGGTGATATATAGGTTTTGTCGATTTTGCAAATTCTCTTTTTTCACTAGAAAGGGGTGTCCTATATAGTAGTTTAAGCCAAAAAGGTCGGAAGATCCGCTACATTTGAACCGAAAAAATGCCCTCAAAGTTTTGACTCAAATTTTCAGCACCACTTCACAAAAGCACTAGAAATATAGACAAAACACATCTGAAAATCAATTGTCGGGTGAAAATATTAAGGATACATTTGCGTCGAACGAGAGACCTCCGTTTTGTTCCGGTCCTAATTTAAAGCGACTCATAGCCATAGCCCCATTAAACAAAATTAAATTTTACTTGTAAATATCCATACTCCTTTTTACTGTCAACTGTCACAATAGCCAAAACAAAGATTTTTAAGAAGGCACACTGTTGCCAGACGTTTACTGTAGTTTCGTTAGCAAAATTCATTAGAAAAATGGTGCGCTATAAGCGCAGCTTATTCACTAACAGCTAGTCATCTTGCGGCGGTGTCCTTTGATTGGGAAAGTCAATAACCAAGTTTTGCAAATTTTAGAAGAGGGTCATCCGAAATTTTCGGACGAATTTGTCATGTATTTTGAAGCAAAAATTCATTTTAAATTCAGCTGTGGAACTGAACTGCTCAGGGCGCAGTGCCCGACACTCCAACTTTCCGATTTCGATAGAGTTGACTAGCTGGTAGTAAATAAGCTGTGCTATAAGTGTCTCTACTCTTTTTTTTATTTAGGTGAATGATTTTTTTATGGCAGTAGCACATCCTATATTGCTCGACGAGCGATGTGCGAAGATGTTGATTGAACGGAATAGTTAGTTTGGGGAATATTTGCATGTAACAGGCAAGATGTTCATTCGGCAATGCCGATCGTTTCTTCATATGTGACGTGCACGATAGCATTTAGTCAGATGTCGTGACTGTTACATAGAATCAACAAATAAGTTCAATTATTTCAACACTTTATGCATGGCCCTCCGCTCGCTTCGCTCGCTACGGGGGCTCAACAAACAGCAACTAACCAAGTGCTAACCAAAACTAACCCAAAATAAAAAAAAAAATAAAAAATTTTGGGTTAGTTTTGGTTAGCACCTGGTTAGTTTCTATTTGTTGAGCCCCCGTATAGAGAGCGGAGCGAGCGGAGGGCCATGCATGAAGTGTTTAAATAATTGAAGACTTATTTGTTGATTCTATGTAACAAACAGTCACGACATCCGACTAAATGCTATCGTGCACGTCACATATGAAGAAAAGTTCGGCATAGTCGAATGAACATCTTGCTTGTTACATCCGAATATGCGTCTTGGGAGTGAGTTCCACAGTGATGCAGTGCGCCAGACAAAGAAGTTCTTGTAAAGCGATGTTCTAGATGTTTCCAGTTGTACGACGAACCAGTGCGCTCTTGCCGTCTATCGTGACTGTCTGACAGGCGTTGTCAGGGGCGGGATAAGGCGGGCGAAATCCTGGGAGCATCTGCCGTAAAAGTATCTGTAAAACAGGGATTTCTCGGTCACATGTTTGCGGTGTTTCAGACTATCCAGGTTCCGGGTCAACTCCGGGTCACCCACGAGACGCACAACTCTTTTCCGAACGGAATCCAGTAGCTTTAGGGTGTGCTCTGGCGTGGTACCCCAGATGTGTGAGCAATATTCTAAGCACGGTCTTATTTGCGCTTTGTAAAGCAAGAGCAACTGCTGCGGTGTATACATTTTTTGTTGCGAAATAGCGTACCAAGCTTCTGGGAGGCTGATTTTGCGACGTTAGCAACGTGGTCATGCCAGGACATATTGCTGTTGACCGAGACCCCCAGTAGTCCGATTTAATGAAGATGAAGGGATGGTCGATCCTGCCATAATGATATCATTGCCCGCCGTATGGTAAACGTGGCTGCTTGGATGATTGTTCAATGTGCATTTGCATTCATTCATCGGAATAAAAGAGACACTCATTCGATTACACTATTCCTTTGTATGTATATATTCGTCAAATATTTCACTTCATGCATGGCCCTCCGCTCGCTCCGGGAGCGTAACCAAACAAACCTAACCCAAACTAACACAAGACATTCCCAAATGGGGAAAAACAAACTAAAAAATATTTGCATTTTCGACTGACAAATTTCAATTTTTAATTTGGGTTAGTTTTGTTTGGTTGCGCCCCCGAAGCGAGCGGAGGGTCATGCGTGAAGTGGAATATTGAATATGCTTAAATAGTAAACAACACTGTTAGTCCCCATAAGAAAATGTGCAACTTTTGGAAACACTGTGCCAGGCTCCCGGTGTCGGTTACTAAAATTTCATTATTTTCACGTTACAATTTCAATATTTTCACGTTACACCTGGGAAAGTCGTAGTGGAAGTTTGCCCTTCTAGGGCAATTTAGGCTCAAAACGCGGATATTTTTTCGGCTCAAATGTGGAGAATCCTCCGATGTTTTTGGCTTAAGCTACTCTATAGGACACCCCTTTCCTAGCAAAAAAAAAAGAAAATTTACAAAATCGACACAACCTATATATCATCAGACCCTTAATTTGATTATATCTTTGAAGATTTTTAACCTTTCTTATATTTTTCTTGCATTTGGTGATTATTATACGCGGTTAACTAATTTTTATATATTTCGGATAACTCTCTTAACTGAACTCTCTAAATTAAAATTTTTATTACAAAACAATTCCGAACGTTCTATAAAGAGCGTTTTGGAACATAGGTACTTGCTTCAATATTGCCTAGCTTTTAATACAAAAATTGAATGCTAGAGAATTTATATGAATTAGCTACGATAAACCGTTTTTTCCAAATTAAGCGACGTCATCAATGACGTAAATACAAAACCTTCGGGAAACGAACTCTACTTATTACTACAATATATTTATGTAATACATACAACAAATAATATCATAGAATACTATCCTTATTATAAAAATGAGATATTATTATATGACATATTTTGTACTATAAGACTGTAATATAAAAAAAACTGTAATTAATTTTAACGTCTTAAACTAATCATTATTATCAATAATAATATGGTAAGAATAACCTCGTGCGCCTATGGGAAGGCAAGATTTTTTACTTGCTAGTCCTCTACCCCCTTCAGTCGTTGTTAAGGTTCACTCGCTTGGCGCACTATATTACTACTTTTTAGTAGTAAAAGCATGTAATTTTATGGTGTTTATTAGTATTTGCATATTAATACACTCCTCTGAGGCTGCGTTCGTATATAATTTCCATATTTTTTAATTGGTGGTGGATGTTTTTTGATATGCTCTCGATAGAGAAAGATAAGGGGAGGGCAGATTAATATACCAGTGCCGTGCTCCGTGGTAATTTTTTTAACCCATCAAATGAATTTGTTTTGGTCCAAAACAGCTAGAAGCATCTACTGGCAAGTAAACGGGCCGACTTTTTGGGCGTGAACATTTTACCCTATTCATAATACCAGTTTTCATGCATTTGCTTACTTAATGCTCTTGTATATTTTAAACTTTACCAGCATTGTTCTTGTTGGTATGTTTTATATTTGACTTTTACGCCACAAATCAATAAGGTAAGAGGCACATTGCTACCACCAAAACACTTATGCATAATATCCATGGATTCTCAACGTAAAATTTTAAGAATTCTCGGTGAACAAATTTTTGAGAAATTTCGTTAAGAAAATTATATGAAACGCCCATGTTGCTTTGCATGTATCATGTATAACACATAATGTTTTAGTTCAAAGGAGTTTTATAAACCCATGAAATTTTCATTAGATATTCTTGTTGAATGCTGATTATTGTTAGGCGAAGCTTTCAGGAAATTGAATAGAACAATCCATTTGAGCGCTTTTCTTACAGGAGGCTCTATTGTCGCCCTTGCTGAATGCGGCTGTATTATTCCGTCAGGGACACGAGAAAACCCGGTTGTTTTTAACTGCGTTCATTAGTGACAATCAAGCCATGGGAATAATGATTTTCCAGAGTTGATTGTCCGCGAAAATTTCCTCTTTATGCTTCAGAGAGACTTTTCACAAGTGTTAAAAAAAAAGATTTGTAGGGAATAGAAAATGCTTGGAGTAAATAGTAGCAGACTTTCAGATAAAGTGTTAATATATCTTAAAAAAATATTTTGCATCGCTAATTTATACCAATCCCAGTAGCAGTAGCAGCAGTCGAGATTAATATAGGGGATAGTTGACTGACTTTATCTTGGGATAGACTTGATTCCCCTTGAAAAAGATTTTTTCAGTTTCATTGGCATCACTAGTTATGTATTGGTAACCAAACTACATTTGATGGAGTCGCAGCTGATTACTTTAATCTTGTGAAAATGTCGTTTTTCTGCAAGTGGAATATTTTTTACGGTAAGTAACATTTTTGCTTTGTTTAAATGGGACTGGGTGTTGTGTTGTTTTAAGAGTATTTTAATATAACCCTGGTTTGCGTTCTTTAAGTTATGTTTATTATATACCCAGGTTAATGACTTGTCGAGAGAGAAAAACATCAGTTTACATTCGAAAAAAACATTGAATTTTGATTGAGCACAGACCTTCGAAGATCCTAAGTGCGTAAGGTGCTAAACAGGTAACAAAAGTCACGTCGGGCCAGACGAAGTAGTTGATAATAGTTAGCTCTTTATTTTGCGGATTTCACAAAAGACATCGACAGGAGATATTGTAAACGATTAATTTTTAGCCACACGCTTTATTTCGCCAATATTATTACAGCCACAAATATTTCCGCCTTACACCTTAAAACTTCGCCAGTATAGTCATCATAATTACATAAGGACTCTGCTATCGTACAATAACTATATCTACGCCTTATTTCTAATCTATCTATATACTCCGTATTATATAACACCATGACTAGATTCGCCTTCCAGGGTTGTCACGTCCTCGCCTATTTGAACGTCGCACGTCGCCTCTCCAAAATTTGCTTGTTACATTCGGCCATCCTGCAACAATTAATGCCCTCATTAATTTAACTCGCCAGTAAATCAACCAGATCTTATCGATCTGTGCATTCGCCATAACACCAAATCGCCTACACTAAGGGTTTCGCCTGTGGTTGCAACCTTACGCCTTTTATCATTCACCATTTATCAGTCACCTTTATATTACGCCTTTGTCAGATTTTCACTCGCCTTTTGCTATCTCAATAAGAAGTTAGGACCTTAAATCACCATAGCTCTCGCCTTTCGCCAACAGAGCATTCGCCATTTGCACCTCGCCAGTTAAACTCACTTGCATGCACCTTTCAACCTGACCATTCGCCCTTTGCACCTCGCCAGTCAGACTCACTTGCATGCACCTTTCAACCTAATCTTTCGCCCTCGGTGTTTTACACCTCGCCTCGCCAAAAAGTCAGCAAACGCCTTGCTCGTAAACGCCAGCCCGCGCCAGCAGTTGGAAATAGTACGCCTTGGGTACCCAAAATTCGCCAAACGCCTCTCTCAATTTTAAAATCGCCTCAGAAGACCGCAAAGTCTTCGTCGCCTTCGCCTGCGCATGATCCTGGACTTCCTCGCCCCTCCAATTCCACAATATCAGTTGATGGATGCCGATATCTGTCAAAAGAGGACAGAAAGCCAGTATACAAGTCGCCATGGGAAGAGCAACCAAATGCCCTCGCATTCGCCTGTAGATCGAGAGGTAGACTGTCAATCAGACACGAAAGCACCTTTGTGCCTGAAAGCCCACACCTTTCGATCAACGCCATTTTATCATGATAATAATGGGTCATGGTTTCGCCATCCAATTTAACCCTCGCTATCATCTCCTTGAGCAGCTGAGCAAAGTCGTGCACTCTAGGAAACGCCTTCCTAAGAGCCGCCTTCCAGTCTTCCCATGAGAGGTCATATTCATCGAGCCGATTAAACCAGCCCCTTGCTGCGCCTTGCAATTTCGCCTGCATAAAATACGCTCTCTCATAGTTCGACCATTCATGAATGTCGCCCAACTGATCAATTTTGCTCAACCACCTGACTACGTTACAGTCCTGACTGTCAGGATCGAAAGGGTCAAGAATGTCGCCGCCTGCCCTTGCCCTTGACCCCATACAGCCCAAACTGCAAGCGGAGTCCGCCTTATCGCTACAAGCATGCTCTACTACCGCCTGTGGAGCGCTCTCACCTGATTTATCGCCTTTTCTGATGCCCTTGATACCGCCAGTATCAACGGTCACCCTTTGTTTCGTCGCCTTTTGCTTCGCCGCCCTTGCCATTTCGGCCGCCACAATCTGCTGGATACTAGTTGCCAAACCGCCTTTCAACAGCTTAAGTACCATGGAGACTGTTTCATCTTCCATCGCCGATTCGCCTTCGCCGTGGTCACCGTCACTCAATTCCAACTCGTAATCGAGCTCTAACTCGTCACTTCTGCCTTCCTCCATAGGAAATCACTTGAAAAACGCCTTTTAAACACCAATGCCAATAAACACAGTTAAAATACGCCACAATTTTTACAATAATCACTAATTAATTAGCACACACTTGTTTCTTATTATCGTCAATAACTGAAAAATCGCCAAATGTCAATCCACTGTCAAGGATAGCAACAAACGCCCGCCTTTTGTTCTGAGTTTTTGTGTTATAGCCACTCACAAAAAAAGAAGAAGTTGCCACTGCGATTTAACTCGCCGAAATCGCGTATTTCACCGTTCTCCACAACAAAATAACACAATACGTAGGTTATCCCGACTTCTGATCTGTAAAAGATTAATTTTTGGTAACACGCTTTATTTCGCCAATATTATTACAGCCACAAATATTTCCGCCTTACACCTTAAAACTTCGCCAGTATAGTCATCATAATTACATAAGGCCATGAGTCGACTCTGCTATCGTACAATAACTATATCTACGCCTTATTTCTAATCTATCTATATACTCCGTATTATATAACACCATGACTAGATTCGCCTTCCAGGGTTGTCACGTCCTCGCCTATTTGAACGTCGCACGTCGCCTCTCCAAAATTTGCTTGTTACAATATATTGGCCTATGTAACTCATGTATAGAATACGACAACCGAGAACTACGGTTAATTTCGAGCGATGAATATATCGAAAGCATTCGACAGACTGTGGCATAACGGATTGCTCAACAAACTGCCGTCCTTCGGACTGCCAGAGTCTCTCTGCAGCTGGCTTGCCAACTTCCTTAAGACTGATCTCTGCAAGTTGCAGTTGACGGATACATCTCAGACACATTCACCATTTATTCAGGCTTGCCGCAGGGCGCAATACTTTCACTAACACCATCTATATTAATGACCTGCTGACTAATAATCCTGTTTACAGTTTTGCAGATGACAGTAGCAATTTAGGTCAGAAAACCTTTACCAGTGACTGAGACTTATCACCACAGACAGGAGCGAATTACAACAATTAATCAAGATCTGGAAAAGTTCCAACTTGGGGCGACATGAATTTGGTCCAAATCAATGCAGCAAAAACCCAAGCAGGCACGTTTACCAAGAAAGCCAGTACGGCAAGCCCTGGCATCATTATAGCAGGATGGACCATTTCTTCATCCTCGTTAATCAGACTACTGGCATGGCCACGTGACTAACATCGCAAAATCAGCCTCGCAGAAGCTTGGTGCGCTATTTCGCAACAAAAAACTGTATACACCGCAACAGCTGCTCTTGCTCTACAAAGCCCAAATAAGACCATGCTTAGAATATTGATGCCGCACCTAATCACACTCTAAAGCTGCTGGATTCCATTCAGAACACAGCTCGTCGGCGACCAGGAGTTGACCGGGATCTGGATAGTCTGGAACACCGCAGATATGTGGCCGAGATCTCCCTGTGCTACAAATATGTTCCCAGGATTTGGCCCACGTCATCTTGCCTCCAGCAACGCCGTGTCAATCAACATCTTCGTAGACACGCACTGTTCGTCGAGTGCCGTAGGATCTTCCTTTAGTGTGTGTGTGTGTGTGTGTCACTGCCATAAAAAACCAGGAATAAACTGATAAGCTGCATGCTTCCAGGTGTACCACTGGTAACATACTACAACTCTGCTGCATCTGATTCAATGATTAATCGAGGAAACTTGACAATATGCGACATCGCAAGTCTTCTTGTTCCAACTTATTCGACTATCTGAAATGTCCCCTTTTAACTTATATGTTTTCATTTTTACACGGGTTTGAGTTAGTTTGGGTTCATCAATGGCCAATTCTGCATGCATCTCTCCAGTGAAAGCACGACCATTTTCGCCCATTGTGGAGAAACCAATAGTGTGGTTGATGTATGATTTTATCTAAGATACTAAGATAGTAGAGCTGAAAACTAAATATGAAAAAGTCATGTGCATTGAGTGTTAAGAAGAGTTTAACAAATATAGGAGAAAATTCGGAAAAGAGTAGATACTAAAGTAAGAAAGAAGTGCGCAATACTAAAATCATGGATTTCGTATTTGTCGAGTTTGTCTTTTCAGCAGCTACGGGTGAGATGTTTGTGCCACAGGAAATTATGAAAAATAATTCTGTCATGGGCACGACAATTTTAAAGCAAATATTTTCAAAACATTTTACGTGACCAATCGCTTTTGATTAATTCTGGGCACCTATTTAATTGTGACAAATAGATCTAGAATTAAGAGATCCAAATATGTCCCTAGCATTAGTCCGAGAGGAAATGTAAAGCTATCAGCATTTTGGCTATAATGCTGAAGGTGGATATTTGTTCTCCAAAAAGATGAAGTGAAGGAATGCTTCCTATCCCGGTCAAGTTAAAAATGTCTCAAAACATGCACTTTCTTCGAACTCTAGATAGATGGTTTTTAAACCTTCAAAAAGATGCTATAATGACCCTTGCAGGTATTTAAATAAAAAAAACAGGCTCATCGGAAATTTAGTAGGTTACAATTTGGAAGGCTGTTACACGATGTATGGGACGACACAGCAATCGTTCAAAATGCATTACTAGGCTCAAATTTTCAGGAGTAATACCTTGTAATCCAGACAAAATGGGACACCAGTCAATTCTAATGCTGACAAGACAAAACGCTCGATTTGGTTCAACTAGTGCCTATTAATTATTTATTATTGCTCCAGTAGTAGAAAGAGCTCGGCGATCAACAGCTGGCATTCTGCCATTATATAAATATATAAAGGAAAGAAGAAACAAGGATCCTGTTAAGAGAAACCTTCCGCAGCTACAAATCGGGAAGTACAGCCGCAGAAAGACAGCCTTACAAAAAGGTAAAGGATATTACTGACAAATCATGAAGTGGGGTTTTCTAATTCGATTATTCCCAAATTAATACCAGTATTAGTATTTTTACGGTTTATGCGTCTCCAAGCCACTTTAAATTATAACCTGCCCTTTCCAAACATTGATACAGAACATCCAGCCAATGATAAGCAACAAGGGCATAACACGCAAGTCGTGGTTCTAACCCCAAAACACGCTAAAAGAGATATCGCAATTAAGGGAAAGCGATATGTGTGTGCTAAAGCGGTACCCGTGGAGAGAACCCTAAAAACAATGGTTTGTCTTAGCAAAAAATACATAACTAGCATTGAAAAGATTTTTCATAACCGAACTAGTTTTTCATCTTACCTATAGAACTATCTATAGGGAATATTGCCTGTTAATAGCCAGTGGAACAAAACAAATAGTGTCCATTCCAGATACTTCTTCAAAATCAATAATTGTCAATTCCAAGGATCGACAATATAAGAGCAACAGCAACATAGATTTTTCTAGAAAAATTGTCAAATACAATTAATTCCACTGAAAACAGCATGAAGATTTTGTGACTTACCACGTGGAGGTAGGTTTCTCATAGCTTAACAAAAAATTTTATAGGCAGCCTCCATAACACTGACACTAGATAGGGTCGAAATACATTCACGTAACAGAAATACAATAAAATAATGACTCGCGTTATTTCAACCAGTCCATGAGGCCCCTAAAACAAAAAGACTCCACAAAGGAGGTAGTCCTCTCGACCCGTCAGGTCTTCGGCGTAAAAGGCTAGCCCGGATCTCCCACGGAACGAATTTCAACATCGTCACCTCGGAAACATTGTTGCCAAATTACTTTAGTTGAACGAACCCAAGCGCATGATGGAGCACCTAACGTCATAGCTCGGTTAATCAAACCTCTGCTCTAAACCATATTCGCCAAGCAGCAAGTAAATATGCCATAAAAATATGCAGGGAACCGTTACCTGGGAACGTCGTTTCGATTGAACCTGTCTAATTGCCAAAATCATATGCGTCTGATATTTAATAAATGAGAACACGAAATATCCTGGAAAGACGAAGAAAACAAAAAGAAATAATATACTGAAACACAATTAGATAATACATTAGATGACTCTTATGATCTTCAAATTGTTTGAGGTATTGGCTTAAAATAATAAACAAACTCGATGTTACATTTATGTCGAACAAAGTGTTGTTTTTATTAACCTTTAGATGAAAGAAAAGCTTGTGAGCATTTTCCTGAGTGATTAAAAAAGAGCTCAAATATTAAAATCTGTGAAGACAATAGCTAGCAAATTTAACTGCACAATCAGAGCCTTTGAAGGAAGTTTTCCGAAACCTAATCGAGCACCTACTACTCATAAAGGGACAAAATTCGACCTGATATTATGATATGAGGAGAGTTGGACCACATTTTATAGCACTCAGAACGATTTTTTTCATTTTGCCACGTAAAGTTTCATAAAAATTAAAGAGACTTAACAAAACGTTTGTACAGTTGCATTTTCAAATGCTACACAGCTTTGTTTAGTTTATATTTATTTTTATTTGCAAATATAATTTAGATTGGATTATTCCAATATATGTACAGTGTATAAAGAATACTACCTTGTCTTACCTTGGAAGTTATTGAATATACTTTCTATATTTATACTTAGATATGTCTTAGTATGATACACTAGCTACTTATGATATGTCATAAGTAGCTAGTGTATCATACTAAGACATATCTAAGTATAAATATAGAAAGTATATTCAATAATTTCCAAGGTAAGACAAGGTAGTATTCTTTATACACTGTACATATATTGGAATAATCCAATCTAAATTATATTTGCAAATAACAATAAATATAAACTAAATAAAGCTGTAGCATTTGAAAATGCTACAGTACAAACGTTTTGTTAAGTCTCTTTCATTTTTATGAAACTTTACGTGGCAAAATGAAAAACATCGTTCTGAGTGCTGTAAAATGTGGTCCAACTCTCCTGACTTTACCCTAATTGAATATTTACCCCACATAATTCACTAAATCATAATTTTAATTAAAATACCATTTAGATAGGTTAGTAATTAATTGCACGAGTTGATTGTACTTGCCCAGCATCTGCGGCTGCCTTAACTTTAGGTTAACCGAGACTAGAATAGACCATGCGTTTAACCAGAGAATTAGGTAAAAAGCTCAACAGATAAGCAAATGGAATCTCAGTTGAGTCCATTTTTCCTCTCAATGAAATAAGGCATCATTTTAACACGTTGTTGATCCTGATAATGGATTCTGTTCTTTTGTAATGAGTTATCTACTCAAAACTGACTTAAAATGTAACTATTTGATGAAAAGAAACAGAAAAACAGTGGCGAAGCGTACGAGTAGACAAGGTAGACACTGTCTACCCAAAAACTGTCTGCAGTTTATTTGCCATTAATTTATTTGGTGAAATTGTACTAACTGTTTAATTAAAATTTTAAAAAACCGTAATACACAAACCACCACCGACTTGCTCTCCTTATATGTCTATGAATCTCCAAACGAAATAAAAACCGCCTAATTACAATTCCCGGACCCTAGGAAGACATTTCGAGTTCTGTCTTCCGAACTAATCCAAACACCCATCAGGCTGGCGACAGGCTGCGAGTCGGCGCTCGGCGATTTTCACGGGCGCGAAAGACATTATACCCTTTGTCTACCACAGTTGACCAGCTATTTTTATTATGCTGCTGTGGGATACCGTTTACGGGAACGTTTGATATGGTCGGCTGCAGCATTTCAGTTTTGTATTGTTTCAGGACTGCTCTAAGCTGTAAGCTATTTATATGTTTTATCTAATATTTATGTATAAGTTACTTTTATATGTTGATATGTATTTTTTTAATGTTTCCCCATTTACCCTCTCTATATTTACTAGTACAGAATTTTATTGACGTGAAACTTCTTTAGCGAGGGTAGTCAGACAAAGTGAAACGCTTATCAAAGTTGAAACAGTTATCAAAGTGAAACGCCCTTTTTTAATTAAACATGTTCCAGTATAGTTAGAGAGTTGAAATTTTCAAGACATGAAGCCGGGGTGAAATGAAGATTCTGGATGAAAACTGGACCCCCTAAAACTATAATTAATGTCGGGAGAATGGGAAGATCTACGGGGTCGAAATTTTTATGGTTAGTGCGCCTCATAGGGGCGCACATGGGAATGGGGCTCTAATTTAGGGGGGGATTTTGGGTAAAACCTTTTTTTTTTAGCGAATATCTCTGCAACCTCTAGGATCGAAAATCTGACACGCGATGACTCAGTGTTACCGGGACATCAGTGGGGGGGGGGGGGGGGGGAAACACCCCCCCCCCCCCCCCCGGGAAAAGCAAAAATTTCCGAAAAAAAGAGGAAAACAAGAAAAAAAAAAAAAAAAAAAGTTAGCCAAACGCGGTTGGCGAAAAAAAGGCGCAATAGTTCAGCTGCGAGGTCGGGGATGATAAAAATGGGAAGAATAAGAATGCTTTTTGAAAAAAAATCAAAAGTTTTTTAAAAAATGGGGAAAAATTGAAAAAAAAACCTAAACAAAATTTCAGAAAGTTATTAAAATTATTATAAAACGAAATAAGAAAAAATGATAATGAAAATACAAAAGATTGGTCGGAAAGTTATAGCGAAAGTATTATAAAATCAAATAGGAAAAAAATAATAATAAAACGAGGAAAAAATAGTTCTGAAGGCTAATAAAGTATTATAAAACGAAATACAGAAAAAAATAATAAAAAAAGTTAGAGAAACGTGGTTTCTGCGAATAAGAAGTTGAAAAAAAAATCGAAAACCCTGGGCAAAAATTGAGAATTAAAAAAAAAACTCAATTCGTAATATGTCTTTCAGAAGTTTCACTTCAGTTGTGTGCTTATAAAGGTGACGCACATATTTTTTTATATTTTAATTAGTAGGTATATATAATTGTTTTATTCCATAGAGTTTATGAAGTGGAGAAATATGAGTTGATAAATATTTTTGACATTAACAACGATTTTTATTATCTTTGTCTACCCAAACAAAAAATTCACGCTTCGCCACTGCAGAAAAAGATTTGAAAAGAATGATGTATAGGATAAATAAGCTTGAAACTGAAGCGGAAGGAGATGGACATGGATCAAGTACAGCTTTATGTACTATATGCGATAATTATGGAAATCTTATCAACATAGTAAATGTGGTCTAAAAGTTCGAACGAAATGTGACACAGGATCGCAAAAATAAGCTACAAAGATGTTAACGCTGTTGAATCAAATATATAGGAGTTAAAGTTGCGGATATAGACAGAAGGCATACGTCTTAGCTATGGTTTTAGATATCAACTAATCGAATTTATATAAATTGGCGACAAAACAAGAAGTGCTGGAGCGGCTCTATGGATGAAATGAATTCACTTTCAATGATTCAAGCTTCCAATATTTCCTACTTATTAGTGAATTTAATAACACTTCAGCTCTCACATCTGAATCACGACAAGCTTTATTTCAAGCGTTATTGCAAGTTAAAATACTGTAACAAGAGCGCTTGCAAGAACAAATAGTTTTACTTTTTAAGTTTCCACTAAAAAATAATTAGTTCGTGTTCCCGTACTTATGCAAATGATTCGCATTTTTATTTTATTAGTGCTATATGCAAGGTTACTTTTTGTTGTAAATGCAGTGTATCAGGAAAACACTCGGTATTTCATAAATTAGATCGTGAAGGCAACTCGACTAGTTCGAGGTCTAGACGAAGGTTATTTACATTACCCTTTATACGTAATATTATTGTTTAACTCCAACGAACGTGATACTAGACACGGGTGACAAGGTTAGGTCAACCTTGTTGAACTGGCAATGTTATTGTAACATTATATACATAATATGAACCTACACCAACCCGGCATATATGGAGAGAATACAAGACTTACTGACGCAATTGATATGAGTACGAAGATTATAAGAATATACACTATGTAGCGTTACTATCTTATATCTTCTTTGCTAAAGTTGATACAGAACTCTATAGTTACCTGGAGTATTATTCTATAAATAAAAGGAGTTCTACATACTTGACATATTTATATACGCATATGGTTATAATAAAAGGAGCAGAACGCGTCATGGTCGTTTTTCAAATGCACACAAAGCGTTCTCGTTAAAAATAACTATCATACTCAGAAAATATATTTGACTTCGTGTTTTGGGCGGTTGTTTTTTAGCTAAATGGGTGTCTTCGGTATTCAGGTCCGTTTGGAATTTTAACTTGGAGAAAGTATGATTTTGGTAAACAAATCTGCATGTTCAATTGCTTTCAAGCTGAATTTTAATTGTCTAATTGTATTTTTTTTTAATAATACATTCGCATAAGGGTTTGTGGCACATGAGAAAAAGTAGGACTATAAAAGTGTTTGTTAACATCCCTATTAGTATTACATTTTTAGGGTCTTTTAGGTCCCATAATAGTATATTAAGATACTAGTTTTAAAAGACCATATTTTACTGCACGAGCACGAAATTAGGAAAGGACCCACTTGCGGGGAGTTTCCTAACGTTTGAGTATGCTAAATGTCTTTTAAAACGTGTATTTTATACTATTTTTCTATTTTGCACGTTTTTTAAAGAAAAACATTAATTTATTCAAGTCGCGATCAAAAGTTGGACGTCCATCTTGTCACTTTTGACGTCTGTTTTATTAGGAATCCAATTCAAAACGGTGCTAATGAGCCTTGACCACGGCACATATAACAACCAGCAATATTACTCCACCTGTCAGGCGAAAAATTAAATTTGACTTTGCTAGTTGGGTAGGAAAAGTCAGGGCTGGATTTGAATTATAGATAAGTATGGTTTTCCTTTAGCAGAACCGTAATATAAAATGTCAAATATCAATGGGTTATGAAATATATGTATACCTTGTTGTATCAGCAGGAAATCTAAAGAAATTCTTCTTGGAAGAATATCTCTGGTTTGTACAAGTTCTTATTGCTTAAACAACATGGCTTTCTGCATTACACAATGTCAGAAACAACGTTCGTCTCTCACAATGTCAATTATTTGACAAATACACGCCTATGGTTTCGATTTAACTCCAATATCAATAAAATAAACCAGTCGAAAAAACACGACGCCGCTGGCGGCAGTTTGACGGATTTCCTACCAAGGATTATCTTGCGCGCGAACTTGCGCAGATGCGGAAAAAGAAGATGTGATATTGCTGGTTGTTATATGTGCCGTGCCTTGACATTGAACAATTTTGTTAATATCATAGTAATCAGTCAACAAAAGTAGTGTCGAAAAGAGCTTCTTTTCGACACTACTTTGCGTATCTAAAAGACTTCTGTATGATACCAACATAGAAAAATTCAATTTTGACATTAAATAAGTATTTTTAATTCAGATTACCTATATCAGTGATTCATCTTCAGGCCACTCTCCCAATAACCGAAAACAACCCAGGATCTTCAAATTGTCTCACAACTTAATGAGCACATTTGGGACGATATGCAATGAGACTTAATATTTGTAGCCAATTGTGGCACGCAAAATGAGTTTCGGTCAGATGAGAATCAACCTGAAACGTGTGAGTTGTGCGACATTAACTCTAATATTATGAAACAAAACCTAACATTATTTCGATGGTGGCAGTAAGGAGATTAAATCCAAAGAGAGCATCAGTAATATTCCAAGGGTAGGTTGTAGATTGTTAGGGAGTCGTTTCGGCTAATTTAAGCCGCCCGGCACTGCTACCTTTACAGATATTTTGTGCATGACTCTACAGCTTATATTCTGTCCAAGAGACGTCGGCTTCTTCTAAATTAAGCTATTTTCTTGAGAGGTAGTTGGCTCACTTCTTCAGGTGATAGCTGTACTGGTTCAAGGTACTTGAGCCTTTTGCAGATTGCAGAGTTGGGTTGGACATTAGCAGAGCAGATGTTCTGCGGTTTCAGTTGCATTATTGCAAAATCTGCATTGGTCGCCTTTAGGTGGTATTTTACCGGGCAGTATCCAGTGAGATCATCTCTGATCATGTCTCAGAGCTGTTCTGCTCTTTTCGCAGAGATGGTGATAAACCTTTCGCCTGTCTTAGTCCTGGAGTGTTTCTCCGGTAGGACGAGAGTTGGCCATTTGTTTAATTCCTCGGTAATGTGGCCCTTGATAAGGCAACAGTAAGATTCTGGACTCATAATATGGTGTTCCATCCAGCTCCTTCTTTCATAAGGCAGTATGCTTTTTCGTTGACCTCTGCCTCTATGACCAGGAACTTACATTAAAGTTACCTGGTTGCGTGTTGCTAGTTGTTTTAGGGTGTGCCTACATTCCCAGACTAGCTTTGACACCCACTTGAAAGCTTTTAGAGCTTTTAGAGCCGCTTGGTTATCTGAAAATATGTACATGAGCTTTCTGTGAAGTCCTTGTGTGAGGCCCTCTTCTACACATATAATTATGGCAAGCACTTCCGCTTGGAAGATGGTTATATATCTTCCTAGCGGTTTGAAAAGCTTACAGTTTGGACCTGAAATGCCCAATCCTGCTCATTTCGCTAGTTTTGAACCATCTGTGTATCACAGCGATATGTTATTGGCCTGAGGTAGTTTTTTACTCTCCCATGATTGGCGGTCATCAATAACCTTTGCGAATGGAATATCTATGTCAAACATGACCGTCAAAGATGCGCAGGTGACTAGTCAAATCTCGAGGCTTGAATTTGCCTATTTGGAATAGCCTGTGAGCACTGATAATCGCCTCCTTTTTCACACATAGATGAAGAGAAAGCATGCTCAGCAGTGCCTCTAAGGCTGCGGTAGGGCACGTTGACATTGCCCCTGTTATTCCCAGGCATATCAGCCTTTGCCCTTTAATAAGTTTGGTCCGAGCGGTGACCTGCTGGGTTTTTGGCCACCATACCAGCGGGGCATAGGGACCATGGTCCTTATTATTGTTTGGTAGATCCAATATATCATTTTTCGTTTTAGGCCCCATGTCTTGCCAACTAGTTTGCGGCTTGTCCAGATTGCCGCTGTGGCCTTTGAGATGGCGTTTTCTAGATGCTTTTTCCAGGTAAGTCCAATGTGACCCCTAAATATTTTATCTTGGTGGAAAAAGTGTATTGTGTTTCGGGTCATTTCTAGCTTCCTTCTTCTTGTAAACGGAACAAGAATGATTTTCCCTCCCCTTCGCTCCAATTCTTGATGATGTTTAGGGAATTTTGAATGCGGTTTAAAATTAGCTCTATTAATCCAGCTCTATTTAGAGTTGTAAGGATTTTATCCACTATTAGTGACCACAGTAGGGGGGGAGAGAATACCACCTTGAGGGCACCCTTTCACTGTGCTGACGGTTGTTGACGTTCCGTTTATTTCCGCTGTAACGAAGCGGTGCTTTAGCATTGTTTCTGTCCATCTTATGATTGGGACCTCAGCTTCCCACTCGTGAAGTGCTCTTCTGATGGACTGATGTGAGGTATTATCAAAAGCGCCCTCTATGTCAATGAACGCAGCAAGAGCAATTTCTTTGCATTCGATTGTCTTTTCTATGTCTGGAACTAGACAGTGCAGTGCACTTAATGTGGAGATGCCGAACTGCCTAGGATGGAGCGGTGTTCTCGTTAAAGTTTCGCTTCTTATGTATTGATCGATTGCTCTCTCTATTATTTTGACGGTATTATTTTGCTTCGTCTTTCGGGAGTCGGCCGGTCTTAGATATATATTATATCACATTTGCCTTCTCCAAGCTAGTGGTATATGTCCTAGGATAAGGCTAGCTTTGAAGATTTTCTGTAGGTGTACCTTCAGGATCTCATAGCTTTTCTGAAGCAGGGCAGGGAAGATCCCGTCTTTGCCAAGGGATTTGTAGAGCTGAAAGCTATTGATTGCCCATTTTGTTCTATTGTTAGCAAAGATTTTTCCTGTCAGTCTCTCATACCTTCTGTTCAGGATCTGGAACCCTTCGTTGCAACGGGTCACTGACATTCCGGAACAACCATTCATGAATGAGCATGATATAACACCAATAATGTGCAAAAATGAAGACGATAGTGATCATGAATATATAAACCGCAACTGAAAAGAAGAAATAAGGCAAATTCGAAAGATTAAAAATCTAACAAGAATAGAAAGTTGTGAAATAAGGAGGCCTAAAATTCCTAGAGTATAGAAGATCAGAAAGTAGTAGCGACTGCACACAACGATCCTGCCAGCCCAATAACCGATTTACCCGGACGCCCAGCTGCTACGGCAAATGTCAGTTAATATTAGTCCACGGATAACAAGAGACGCATGCGCAATTCTTGATTATTTGGGCCGTTTACTACGACCTCTTTGAAGATCTCCGATTAACCTTGGCGCCATGAAGGCGTGCGATATGGGAAACGATTATATCAGGCTCCATATATTGTGCTGAATATTAAAGAAGCCATGTAATTCAGAAATGCTTAGAAAGTTTGGTAAAAAATATTAAATTGAAACCAAAGAAGAAGAGAGACAGATTCAATGTGAGTTCTGGAATGATATGGAATGGAAGCAATGATAAGGTTTCGTCTCCTCATCCTTAGTTGACTGCCAAACGGCTACAAGAACAGAGACAGAAGTAGGAGTTAAGAAGAAGTCCAAGTTTAGCTTAGGTGAATGGTCAGTTGGGAAATGAGTAAAGAAAATAAAAATAAAAAGGGGAATGAAACATTTAGAAACCCAATAAAAAGGAGCAAAAAGAGAATTTGACAACTTGTATGGAAACAACACCCAAACTGTTATTTAAAATCATTATTTACAACTATAACACGATTCTTTAATCAATATGAGAAATATTGTGTGCCACATCTAAGTAGACAAGTGTTTAATAAAATTATATGAAGAAAAATTATTAACGAACAGCATTATCACTTTGCCATGAAGTCCAGGAAAATTTTCAAATATATTCTTTCTTTTAAAATGCACATTAAATTTTAAATATAATCGAACACAATGAGTCCCGAGATACCTTGCCAAGCCTATACCAATACCAAATCCCCAAGTCTAGTCCTGAACAACTTAACCACGGGCACTTCCACTTAATTCGTTTTTTTATCGTTAGTTCAAGTATTCTTGCGGGACAAGAACTGCGATGCTTGCATCCTTGTTTGACATCAATATAGGAAATATCGTTATAGATTTCCACTCCACTTACTAACAGTAACTCTTTCCATTGTATAAGAGATGACTAAGCATGAAATAAAAAATTCGATCTAGGCCTGTTGCTGTGTTTCCTATTATTTAATGTGCTTTTAAGCTCTACTAAAGATACATATTAAGGTATTTCTAAGTTTAAATTTGGATTCATTGGGAAATAAGTTTTATAATTATTTAAATTTCCGATGACTTTCCGAATTCGCTTAGGCGAAGTGTGCCAATTTAATGATGGAAAGCTCCGCTTTTTAAATGAATAGCTTCAGCCATAACTCGTTTAGTCCCTAAAGGCCTATCGAAATTGAGCATTTATTTAACCTGTTAAGAAAGAACCTTCTATTGGTTAGGTCGTTACAGCATTCCCCATCCCACTATAATATAGAGAGTCTTTATAATTTTTATTAAGTTTAGACTTGTGGATAAATTGCTCAGTGGCAATATTGACAATGTCCTGAAATTTCTGGTCTTATAGAAATCGTATTTGGCAAGGATAGTAGTGAAGGCCTGGTGCCTTTACTACGATATTATTCCGAACTGAGTCTTTTAAAGCATAATCGGGCATTTAAAAGTATGGGATACCAAGTAACTTGCGAGCAATCTAAATGGAAATAAATAATGATGAATCTAAAGTATATTTTCCTATCTCGACAACTTTTTTTATTGAAATTTTAAGATGCAAGATAAATAGTCGGATTGCATTGTTGCTAGGTAATTAAATATTGCTCAATTATAAAACTATCGGCCCCAATTACGTAGACGTTATGCATGTAAGTTCCATCACGAACGAAAAGTATTTGGCTGGTTTTCGCCTGTGTGACAATTTATGTAAGGCTTGCTCTTTCCATGAACACGCTAATTAATTATCAACTCTTTTTAAAAAGGTTTAATTACCTAGATAGTACATTCTTAGATCTTTTGTCATTCGAAGCGTCCGCCTTGACAAATTATACCGCAATATTTGCTTCCTAGTGTAATATCGATTTAGTTTTATTAGTGCTATTAAAAAAGTGATTGAAATATCCGTGTTTATTTTATTTAATGGGAAGGAAACCAAAGGTTATTTTATAAGAATCTAAAAGGTATGGCGATCGCGCTGCATTGCGGTTTAGAAGGGGCTTTGCGTTGCGTGTCCGATGTTAACAAAGATTATGGCCTGCGTCACACAATATAGGTATATTTTCAGCGAACAGCAACGGCCTTTCGAAAGCAGGCAAGGTTTTCGGTACAAACTGGCTGGATCTTTGTAAATGCCACTGCATAGTAAATTCGTATATAAAAGGTAAGAGGAAAGCAAACATTAATGTAGGGCATAAAGTGGGGCATGTATTTGTTCTTTTTCTCATATCATTATATAACGAGCAATAAAAGCTATTTTAGGGATCATTAAAAAGGTGTAGATTGCATCCTGCAGATGACAAGGGCAATCCATAATATCTTAAAGCAAGTTATAGTGATATTGTCAAATATTTTGAGGTAGGGTGACTGCCTTTTGAGGTGGATTCGCCCAATTACGCAGATTACGCCCGAAAATTCTTTAGACCTACCCGTAGCCACTAATTGAACGGAACACAGTATAGTCACTTGGAAATTAGTGGTGGGGATGTGCAGCGTCACGTTGCCTGACCGCTTGACTCTTGTCTACACACAGGAATATTACCACAGCTTATTCAATAACCAGCTATTCATCTCTATCGAAATCGAAAAGTTGGAGTGTCGGGCACTGCGCATCCTGACAGTGCCCTTAGCGGTTCAGTTTCACGGTCTCGTGATTTTTCAGGCCATGTAATGACACGAAGCGAACTGAATTTAAAATGAATATTCCCTTCAAAATCCACGACAATTTCGCCCGAAGTTGCGGCTATTGCCCTAAAAAGACCGGAAATTTCGGATTTTTATACAATCTTGCCATTTAAAATCGTTTTCAAACGGAATTTAGACGATAAAACATCGTATTTTAAATTAAATGAATTGTCAAAAGTATTATTCAGATGCCCAGACGTTTAGAAAAATATTAACTCATGGCCCTCTTCTAAAATTTTCACTTGACTTTCCCAAATCAAAGGATGCCGCCGCAAGATGAGTAGCTGGTTATTGAATAAGCTGTGATATTACTTTGGCTCCCTGGCTTCCGCATGCGCAGAGTACGGGCGCGTTCGTTTATAAGTGTCTAGGACTTCACGCATGGCCCTCCGCTTGCTTCGCTTGCTCCGGGGCGCAACCAAACAGAACTAACTGAAACTAACCCAAGCTAACCCAAATTAACCCAAATAAAAAAAAGCAAATATAATCTTTAAAAAAAAGTAGGAAAAAACACGCATTGCCACCGACGGGAATCGAACCCAAGCCACTCACGTGACGACAAGCAAATGGTCTAACCACTACACCACTAGGCCGCTCGGAAATAACGCGCTGCATCGTAAAGACATTGGTCATTGAAGCATTAGTAGTGTAGGTGGCGTTGATTGATTCGTCACTCGTACTCTGCGCATGCGGAAGCCAGGGAGCTAAAGTAATATTCCTGTGTATATGAACGCTTGCCCCACCTGCCCGTCAGCAGTGTTATTTCTAGGTGCACAATCGTTCCAAAAGTGGCACACTTTATAATTAAAATGCTCTATGGCACCCCTTTGACTAAAGTGGCACCATTTGATGATCTGTGATCTAATGTGTACTACTACGTGTAATGTTTTTAAATATATTTTTTATAATCATTAGATATATTAAAAATACCATAATAAACGTATAGGTAACTATTTGTAATTCCCTATTCTTACGCTGTATGGATTTTTTGATACATATCTGCCTCTCCTTTTCGTTTTTTAATATTCAAACAAAGGCAAAAAGTACATCCAAGTCATCTGGCATTAATGTACGAGTCAGTGTTGCAAGAGGGCAAATAAATCAATGTTTTCTAATTTAATTAAGATAGTAAAAATAATTCCGTCATTACCAGATTCTTCCGCCATAGATGAAAGAGGGTTTTCAGATCTTACTTTATCTAAAACTAAGCTAAGAAATCGTAGGCGTAGCTAGCTTATGCAGTCCGGGGGAGCTTGAGCCCCGGCTCGCCAGGGGCGGCTCGTGATAGTACAAGATGGTGTGGCACATTGGAGGTTATTATTTAAATTTTCGGCGGTGCATACTATCCGCCATAACCCAAACTAACCCCATTTCAGGTGCCACGCCCAATTTTTGTCTAAAAGTCGTTAAAATCGTTAAAAAAAAACAAAAATTTCGTGAGGTCCCTGTGACCTATATATTTATATTTAAGAATAAGAAGAATATAGGAAAAACCAATAGAAACATAAAAATATGATGATTAATGTTATTTACATGAAATCCAACCCGAGATCAAACCAGTTTTTCCATAGATATAAATGATTCAATTAAAAATTCTAAATATGTAATTGTAATAAGTATGGTCATTTCGTATTTAAATAAAAATAAATAACTTTTAAAAAATAATAAATTTTGAAAGTTATCTACTTAATTTTGCAGTTCTGTACTAAGCCAAAAAGCGAGACGCATCAAACAATCTTGAGATGAGAAGGTAACGCGAGACTTGGCCGGGTTCAGTATTCAGTAACACAGTCAGTAGAACAAACAAATTGGCATGAATCGCGTATCGAAGCACTTACGGCTAGCCGTAGTAGAGCAACCATTGAGCCCTCAGTTTGCCCCTGTCTTTGCGGTGTAAAGAGTTGTTTTCAAGTGCTGTGATGGTCCAGTGATCAGATTCTCGGTGTGTGATACGGCGCAGCGGCCCGGGTTCGATTCCCGTCGGTGTTTTTTATTTTTTTAAGTTTATGTTTATAAAAGGTTTTTTATTTATTTTGGGCATGCCTTGGGTTAGTTTTAGATAGTTTTTGTTGGTTGCGCCCCCGTAGCGTGCGAAGTGAGCAAAGCGAGCGGAGGGCCATGCTTGAAGTGAAATAACAGTCAACGTTTCATTGGCCTCATTAGTTGCCGTGCTGCGGTTAATTCCAAGTCGTAGAGGGCGTTATAATAGTCCGAGGAATTCTGTGTCCATTTTGTCACTTCAGCACAATATTATATATTGCGATTTTGTGTATACTAAAAATAACCTAGATAATTTTTGGGGGATCTAATTTTTCTTCAGGGAACGGTATCCCCCCCCCCCCCCCCCGACCTCCTAGCTACGCATATGTATGAAATAGACCTTTAATTTCAAGTTGCTCAGCTGTTCTGTTAGTAAGAGATAGTTTAAGAAAAACTGAAAGTGGCTTTCTGGCTTGGAGGCCACGCATGTCTATCAAATTTTAATTACCCACAAATTTAAAATATTTCTGTTGACGGAGCATCTGCTTAATTAAAAAATGTTTTTGATTATAGATATATACGTTTTTTTTATTGTTAATTTAGTTTTGTAGTTTGTTTTTCTATTTTCATGTTATATTTTTTTCTGTTTTTTTTTGTGAAAATCTACTTTTATTTGATTAGTTTTTTTTATGAATATACTATTTATTTCAACTGCCTTCTGTTTAATTATATTATTTAATTAATTGTTTTAAATACTATATTTAATCATAAAAACCATAATTGTGTTTATTTACAAAATAACCGGCAATACGTTTGGCAATAATGCGAATGGTGCCACTCGGTTAACAACATCTCGTATTAATTTATAAGTCAACCGTCAGCCTTAAAATGGCGTTATTCAAATATTATACTTTTGGCACAATCATGCGGTAAAATGGCACACTTTTATCTACAAAGTGGCACAATAAAAAACCCTCTAGGAACAACCCTGCCCGTCAGTTGCAGTTGCATATAGCAGTTATAGTGCCGTGAAGTGAAACCTATTTTTGACGCCTATTTTGTGTGTTTCAAACTTTCACTTGGCTCCATCATCCATTAACTACGATATATTGAGGTCAGTACTTAGCAAAAGTTCATTATACTATTGAGGATAATGCTGGTATATAACTTAACTGGGAAAAAAATGAGGTTAAAAATGTGGTGGGCAAAATCACCCCCGTCAACGAAACGCGTAATAGTAGCGTACTGTTCGTATTTATAAAATGCATTAAAGCTAGACATGTTGTTTCAAGAAGAGCCCAGGATTAAAATGAAATTAAGGGCACGCCAGTCTAGGAATTATTCTGACGATATGCTCAATCAAGCAGCTGCAGACGTACGGAGTCGTAAAACGTCAGCAAGGTGGGCTGCGGTTCAATACAAAATTTCTAGGAACATACTGAACAATAAGATAGCACAGCGACATTTAAAAAAATTTGGTGGACAAACGGTGTTTTCGCTGCACAAGAAAAACTATTTTGTCATATCTTAACATGTACAGATTAGGATATGTCACTGGATTCCCTTGACATAAGACTCATTGTAAAAGAATACCTTGATACCCTGGGACGTATTGTACAAAATATTAAAGATATTCTTCCTGGGGACATGTGGTAACAGGAATTTCTTAAACCGACATCGAGCCGAACTCACTGTCAGAAAATGCCAAAAAGTGAAAAGAGCACGAGCAGCGTTTGCAACAAAACAGATATCATCTGGGGAGGTCTTTAGAAAATATTCCAGAGAAAACATTCTTAAGTTCGATAAAACCAACTTCTTGGATGATCCCAGGACGAAAAAGATGGTCTTTAGAAGAGGGGATAAGTACTCCGAAAGGAACATCAACTCAACCAACGGCTGCATATCTGTAATGTTTGCCGTATCATCTGCTAATGGAGAAGTGGTATTTTATTACGTAGTATATAAGGCGGAGCAGTTGGGGGAACATGGGTTGAAGCGGGCCGGAGCGACACATTGTACTGGAAGACCACGGCAGGATGATTTGACCTGCCAAACTTAGAGGAATGATTCTTGAAAATTGTTGTCACGTGAGCAAGAATTGGGGATAATCTGAGTTCCCACATCAGCAAAAAAGTTATTCAGCGTTGTGAAGAGGTAGATATAAAGTTTTTATTTTTTGCCTGCGAATGCCACCCGTCATAAGAATTTGGAGAAATATTTTTATGAAAAAGTGTTTTCCCAAGACTACTAAAAAGATTATTCGAAGAGATGAAGCCAAGAATTGCTGAAATCTTCAAGTCAGGCTGTAAGACAATTGGTATTGTTCCAGTGAACCGCCAAGAGGTGTTGAAAAAACCACCGGGTGCGCCTTTGCAACCTCCGGATGAAGCTTCAAGGGTTCTGAGTGAAATATTCCTCAATTATCTGCAAGCTTGCAGAAAAGGGGATAAAGAGTTTCCTACCGAAAGCCGCCAAAAGAACATTACTATTCCCTCAGAGGAATGAGGGTAAGCAAAAAAAAACAAAATATGTAAAGAAAGTCCTGAACCTACAGCTAGTTGCGGCAATGATATTTCACATTTTTGGACTCTGTCGGACAGAAGCGACTCAGAGGATAAACATATGTCTTTACATAGCAGCTCAGACAGAGCAGAAAGCTTTTCGGGTTTTGAAATAAATATGCAAGTGAATCCACCGATTATGTTATCGTAAAATTTGGCACAGGCAAAAAAACATTCTGCAAGCATTATCTGGCTAAAATTATAACATCTATGAAAGCAGCGAACAATTTTCAGTTAGTTGCATTCGCACAAAAGGCAAAATAGTTTTCGTCTTTCCTAACGAACCTGACATTTCTGATGTAAACTTGGAGCAAATCGTCCTTCCTACACCTGCCGTCGTGGAAGAATTATTTTTGGGGTTTATTTAACGATGTAAATTAAGCAAAAATGTGTTTTATGTCTTAAAACTTAAAATAAGTTAGTTTGTATAATTTATGTTATGATAGTTTGTTTGTAACTTATGTTACTTATGTTAATTTATGTAGCTTGTAGCTCATGTTAGTTCGTATAACTGTTTATATCATATAAGTTATAATGAGTTACCTAGTTGGATAAATTTGTATTGAAGTGAAAACTTCTTTAGGCGCGTTTTGCAATTTTTTTTGTGGGGGTTGAATGAGACCGAGCCGTCACGCGTCATGCTCGGATATGTAACTGGCATGTTCCCGTATAGGTAGACGGCCTAAATTTTCAGGGGTTGTAGCCGGGGTAAAAAGAAGATCCTGGACGAAAACGGGACCCCGTACCCCCCACGTTTGGCCAGGGGATTAAAGAAAAGGTAAAACTTAAATAATTAATTTCGGGAGAACGGGAAGAGGTACGGGGTCGAAATTTGTATGGTAGGTGCGCCCCATGGGGGGCTACTTTAGACCATACGGGGGCACGGGGCTCTAATTTAAGGGGGGGATTTAGGGGGAAAACCGCTTTTTGCCCGTATCTCTGCAACGAAGGCTCGGATCGAAACTGTGATAAACGATGACCCCGCTTGTCGAAGTTTTTACTTCTATCGTGTGGTCTTAAGCACACACAATTAGTTTTTTTTTTATAAATAAATATGTTAAACTTCATATATAACCCTTTGTAACTAACAAAATGGTTTGGGTTACTTTGCCCACCCATTCTTTTTTTATATTATTTTTTTTAATGAGCATAAAACAACATTATTGTTGTGTTGTTCTTATTGTCACTTGTAGTTTAGGTCATAAGCTTTCCAGAAAATACAACATTCTATGAAACAAGAACGATTTAAAATTCAGAATTGGGCAAAGTCACCCCATTTGACTTCGCAATACATTGTGTTTCACAGTAAGCGATTAAAACTTATCCTTAGGAAGCACAGACTATGTTGTGTACCCAAATTACCGTTATAAATAGTAAGTATGTGGAGAACTGTTGCATAAAGCCTAAGCATCTTTCAAATCCTGGAAGGTTATTTCACTTATATTTATTTTCTTCTCTGAAACCCTCTCTTATAATGATCCCGCAGTGCGTAATTATTCCAGTGGCTGTAGTAATAAATACGCGTTTCATTGTGTATGCCTTTGGGATCGCTCGAAGCCGAGAAAAAGTGTTAAAATTAATTCATTTAAATTTCTGGAAGCTCTGCCCTATAATGACGAACTCACGAGTGGAGACTTCTAAAGAAAACGGAAGATAAATAAACCGGAAAAATTGTACCCCATTGATTAAAGGAACGAGGGTATGCTGGGAGTCAATCAATTACACTCGAAATGTGAATTATCGAGGCCAACGTGTGACTGCAATATTGTTAAACGCTTTAAAATATATAAGTCAAAAGTTATATAATAATAATAAATTTTATTCAAATATGGAATCCTTATATAGAAATTCACTACATATTCATTGCAAATTAAATAATACATTTGTTCGTGGTAAATTATTACCTATACCTACCTAAGTAAATTGTCTATATGTGAAGAAAACAAATATAGAAAAGACCAAAACAAAAAAGAAATAGAAATATCTACAAACATTATATGTAGACATATACATGCATATCTGTATAAAAAATACATCACCCATAAAGAAAAACAAACTGTTAACTCTCCGGTTTTTCTATTAAACGCACAATTAAGGTAATAATAAAAAATTAATTAAGCAATTGGAACCGTAAATATGTCGAATGTATTGACAAACCAAAACGATTGGTCGCTTCTCTATGAATAACTGTCCCTTTTTCTTTTTTCCACCAGAGCCGACTCAACTTATGTCTACGGGCTGACCCATAACTCTGAGCCGACTAATGTGGACTGCCTAAATTCACTTTTCGCATGGTCCTCCGCTCGCTTCGCACGCTACGGGGTCTCAAGAAAATGAAACTAACCAGGTGCTAACCCAAACTAACCCAAGACATACCCAAAATCAAGAAAAAAACAGTTTAGAAATATAACCTTAAAAAAAACGACGAGGTTTGAATCTGGGTCGCCGAAGTGAAGCATAACCATGCAGACCTCTAGACCATCAGGGGACATACAAACGACTGGTTGTATCGCGAAGTACATGAAAACATTTTGGTGCGCACTCCTGCTCAGAGTTATGGGTCAACCCCTAGACATAATTGCCGACTCATCGTTATCATACTTTTGCAATCATTCTCCGTAGACGGAGAACCGTTGCTTACAGTCGGCCAACCTGATGACCTTTCACGACCTCGTGAAGGATGGCTTCGTTACTGTAACAGAAGAAAAAAAAATAATATTAGTAAAAATAAAAGAAATAAAAAAATATTTAGAACCCGTTACTCATCCCCATCGTCACTAGTTTCGCTTTGCGAAACTACGGTAACAAATCGTTTAAATTTATCAGAAGGACATATGCCCGTACAAGCAGTCCTATAACGTTTAGATCCTGGACGTTCGTTAATCACGTACCGGTCGTTATCATCAACCTACTGATCTTTTTATTGTCGAGAATATAGCTGCAAACTATATCAAATTGGAAGAGGCATTTAACCTTCTGATCATTTCCCAATAATCATGATATTAAGCGAACACATAACGAACATAACGAATGATAATATCTCAACGCAAACAAATTAAACAACAAATTGAGAATATTTCCGGAAATAACTAAATTGTTAGTAGATATCCAACAACCATCTTGGAACAGTTGTTTGGATTACATAAAGAATAAAATACGGACGGTAATGGCAGCGATCTAGAAATCCTGAAACTAAAATCATGCTCAATAGTTTTTCCCAACAACTTGAGAGAGAAATAGAATATCTGAAAAATTAATTTATCAGCTCATATCTATGTGCATTAACAGATGATAAAGATACTATGTTGGGGTTTGGAACCTTCGGCAACATGCACTAAAACGGAGTTTTATCCACAATACCGAAACAGAATTATTGCACTCGACGCGCGTTTCGCTAACCATGTTAGCATCATCAGGAGATGATTAAAACTAAATTTAAAACTCTACCTAACTCGCTTTTATACTAAATGTTTGCTTAATCAAGCGGAACCAAAGGAACCAATCCTGGAATTCCACTAGTCACGCTTGATCAACCAATACAATGGACTATACGGAATAGGCCCTCTATCTCTATTTAAACTATTCTTACATTTAATAATTTCCATACTTTCATATGCGTCTAATAATCTCCTATCAGTTATATTATGAATTAATTTTAAATTTTTTATTGTTATTCTATGATTGTTATCAAAAGCATGCTCGGCAACACTTGATTTTTCTGTTCTACCATACTTTAAATGAGCTATGTGTTCCTTGAATCTCGTTTGTATAGATCTTCTCGTTTGCCCAACATATTTTTGGTTACAATCCATGCATCCAATTTCATATATTCCACTTCTTTCTAATATTTCAATTTTGTCCTTTGGACCACCTAATAATTTCTTAATGTTGAACTGAGTTTGGTATACTAATTTTAAACCTACTTCCTTAAAGACTTTTTGAAGTCCTCTAGTATACTGAGGATTATATGGTATCGAAACATATTTTGTATTTTCATCCTGGTTGACGAAAGAAGTGGAATCACGAATGGTCTTTCTAAACAAATGCCTATTAATTAGTCTATTTATTAAGTTAGTGTTGAAACCATTAACTTTCGCTATATTCTTAATTGTCTCCTTTTCATTATTAAATCTTTCTCTGCTGAGAGGAAAGTTAACCATACGGTGTACCAAAAAATGTAAGCTGGCCAATTTGTGTTGGTCGCAGTGGAAGGAGTCATTAGGAATATATCTCTTGAATCACTACCAGTGGAAAATTTGTTCAGCACTGACACATCTTTAACGATCTGCTCCTTATGAGTTATTATGAAGACTATTTCATTTCTTACTTGGCCATCCGGGCTACTCAGCTTCTTGCAAAAGAAACTGTTCACAAGAAACAGGTTGTTCTTTAGCAAAAATCCGAGCAGCGTCTCGCCACGTTCATTTCTTCCCTCCGAGCCAAAGCACCCTATCGAAGTTTCCGATTCGTCGGTTTTTAACCCCATTTTGGCATTGAAATCACCGCACAAGATTGTAAAATGAGTTTTCTGATCTTCCCATGCTATGCTTACATCCTCATAAAAGAGATCCACCTCTTCATCGGTGTGGCTGATAGTTGGTGCGTAAACTTGAATGATCTTGACACAGTACCTCCTGTTTAATCTGAGTATTACATAAATGACTCTAGAGGATATTTTTTTGAAAGATTCGATGCCTGGGTTATGACTTTTGTGGATTAAAAAACCCGTGACTCCGACCGAAGAGTTCTCCTCGCCGGCATAGTAGAAAGTATGCCCTGACTGTAGTTTTATCAGTTGTTCTCTACGTCTTCTTACTTCGCATAGACCAACGATGGCCCACTTAATGTATTCTAATTCTGTCTCCATCTCAGTCAATCCTTCGTTGGAGAGTACGGATCTTGCATTGTAGGTTGCTATTTGTCGTCTCAAGTAATTTGATGTCGATCCTCGTAATGTCAACTTTTTGTCCCCCCCCAGAATGCGTGGGACGAACTGACTCACTCTCAGTGTGAGATTCTGAGCGCATAGCCCTACTCACCTGGGGTACTGAAGTTTTATTCATTGGCATTTTTCATTAGGGGTTATTTAGCCTTAAAACAGCATGTTAAAACAGTAAGTAAGATAGTGGCATATACAATGATTCACAAATTCACAATAAAGTTTTTATATTTAGAAGATGCTTGTCTACATCTAAAGCTACGTTTAAGAATAATTGATTTTTTTAGATAAATGTTTAGCTTCGTCTGTTTTGGCGTCATCATTAGGTGTTGGAAGGGAATGATCAAAATAGAGTTTGATTTAGGTTAATTACTTCGAAAACTAGAACTGGGATTGATCGCAACTCTGTTGATATCATATCAGAATCATCCTAAACCTGTGAGGTGCAACCTGAGAACTTTAGAAGTATTATTTCCGATGAAAGGGTAACTCCCATCATAATATGATTCACCAAAGCGCTTCACACTTGTTTTACATCAAATTATTTGGTTTAGTGCTTTTTTTCCAATTTTGGCCAGTACTTAGTTTGCCAAGATATGTTGACCTACCTAATCCTTCTGCTATCTGACTTTAGTTCAATTCTGCGCTTGATTTCGATAGCTCCTCATCATTATCTTGATCTTTTTCTTGAGCTTTGTCGATTTGCTAGGTATGTTCTTGTTTTTTATTAAGCATAAAAGGTTTAGATCTCAGCTTTCTGTGAAAAGGTTTCTGCTGATTATTTTTGTGTTATAGCTTATGGTGTGCTTCTTTACGTGACCAGGAATACTTCTATTTCTGGAGTGTTTCAACGCAGCTTTGATTTATTTCTTGAATAGTTTGACCATGTTTCTATAGGGTGAACTCCAGCCAAAAACTCTTGAAGTTTTAGGACAGGATGCCAAATTATTTTTTGAAGCTACATTCTATCTATAAGCTTATTGTTAGAGACTGTTTGCACTTGTATACATTTGTAAATGTATGTAAATTAACATAAATTTTCTTAAACATTTTCGACGTCACTTTAACTTCACTTAAAATTTCAGATCACAATATTGAACATCTCCCTTCTTCCATCTTCTTTTAAATTTCAATCGAGTTTCTGTTAAACATTTTAAACTATTATTAAAACATAATAAAATAGACATTATAGATTGTATCCTTTTACGCTCAACCACTCACTCCTTTGAAGAAATAATTTTTTATTGCGGATGCATCATAATCAACGATTATCGCACGCTGCAGTGCGCTTAAAATGATGTTTATGATGCGTCTACTTTTTTAAAGGTTGCTATAGAAACATTTGATCTACCTTTTTTTTATCTAGATATTAAGATGCCGTTTAAATGACTGTATGTCAAAATGAAGGAACACATTTAAAAACAACATTGCTTTATTCTAAATAGCAACTACGTTACTCAAAAAAAAAAAAAAAACATTTTTGAGAATATGATGCATTTGTAATAAAAAATAGTGTATGATGTACGTGTATAAGAGGCCTTTAAAGCCCTTGGGACTTACAAAACACTTCGCTGCGCGTCGTGTTTTGAGATATGTCGCGCGTGCTTTAAAGGCCCTCTTATACACTTATATCATAATATAGTATTACGCTTTTAAGGTCGATGTTACCTCGGGCACAGATTCCTCGGGGGCTGGGTATTGCACATACTTATCCCATTCTAGTTACATCTCTTGATGGACCAGTTGTATGATTAGTCATTGCGACTAAAATGTCTTAAATGTCATCCAAATTAATGCTCAATATATAGACTTACTTCATCATATCTTCAACTTGATAGAAGTGTAAGCTAAGCAAGTTTGTTCATGTCAGAATAAAACAGAAAATGTATTTGTAAGGGTACAAGTTGTTTTAAACGTCACTTGTAAAAAAATATTTTTTTTTAAATAAATATTATTACTACTTTAGTATTTGTACATAATTTAATTTGAAATAAAGAAAAGAAAATGACAATTACTAACTAGACACGAAGTCAACACTAAAAGCATTAAATTTTTCTAGAACTCAATTTCATGTTTCTCACGTGAGCAGACAATTCGCTAAAAAAATTGATATTTTTAATTTAATGGTAGCCATATCGGACCACTTGGGTTTGACCAATTAGCAATATTATATTAATCTAAATGAATTAAATTAATGCTTATACTAATATATCAGCCACAGGGGGCCATGAATTTTCCTTTTTTGCACTAACTGGCGCTTCACACTCTACTCTATTTTTAAGCATTTTTGCTTGTCACTGTTACGAAAGTTTCGTTCTCATCAACTTTCTTTCGACATCATGTTTGTCGAGAAGCTTGAGAATCACCAGTCCACATTGTTCTAAAGTCCAGATTCGTTCGTTTGTGCAAATTTATGGATTTCCTCTTCAATCTTCAGGACCTGTACACGTTTGCATCTCGAATATACCATAATGCATGGACAATATTTCGGGGTAGACAACTTGTTTTCAATTTTTTGGATGGTTTCTATGTTGGTTGATTTGGCACAGTCCCAGAGCTGCCATAATCCCATAGGTGTTAGAACTTGCTTGTAGATAAGCATTGCACTAATAATTATTTTTAATGCCAATTAATTATCATAATTTGTATCATAATTTTTCATTTACTTTTTGATTGCGATAGGTGGTTATATTGTCCCTATTGTTTTTGGTTGCAGCATTTGCTCCTTTTGCTAATAGTCATCAGCAAAGTTGTCTATTATAACATTGTCATATTCAGGATTAGCATACGTGAATAACAGATAAAAGACGAGAGCTTGGAGTATTCCCGTTTTGAATTGTTTGAGTTCGAGTATTCTTTTTCTTGCTTTACTGTAAAGAATCTGTCTATTATATTCTAATATACTTTTACGTATATTACTTTCCGAGTACTTGACCCAACTTATTTATGTGTCCTCTATGCCATAATTTATAGAATGCTTGGACGGCATCTAAGAAAAGTGCAATAATTTTTCTATTAGGTATCTATCTAATGTGAAGTGTCTATTGCGTTGTGTGTTATTGCATTAGGTTTTTCCTCTCTATAATTTGTTTGAGCCTCTTGAACAGCAGTTTTTCAAAGAGTTTTAATATTATTGGCAGTAATATATCTCTTTGAATTTGAAAAATGAACGCTATAAAATGGTCAATAGGCCAAACAAAAAACTTTGGCAGCCTCCGACGGATAGCTGTGGTTTCCAGCGCCACATTGAGGATCTATTAAGAGATACCACACACGGAGACAAGCATCGACGCGTTGAATGATGTCATAGTTACTGTCCTGTCAGAGAGTCAACAAAAGTATTGTCCACGAACAAAAAAGGACGGAAATCTTACCGAAACGATTAGACAACTAATACAGGAGAGAAGGAGCAAAAGATGCGAAGGAACATCTACAGACGAGGAGTTGAGGGAGATGAACAGGCGAGTATCTAGAGCAATAAGAAGTGATATAAGAAGCTATGAAAGAAAAGAAACCGAAAACACTATAGAGAACAACAAAAGTATGAAAGTGCTGCGTAGGAAACTCACGAACGGAAGAAAAGAAATATGCAAAATGAGGGACAGAGAGGGAAAACTTAAAACGAACAGAAAGGAGATACTGAAAATCGTGGAGGAATTTTATCGGCTTCATTCAAGAGCGATATGAAAGTCAGCTTGATGCTGACGGGAATGTAGAACAATCAAGTGCCTGAAGAGATACCTGATATCACCATAGGGGAAATAAATCTGGCCTTGAAGAAAACTGAAAGCAATAAAGCACCAGGTGAAGATAATGTAGCTGCCGACGCAATGAAAATAGGCGGCCAACGATTATTCCAAAAGTTGACGGTTCTTTTTAATCTCTCTCAATAGCACAATTCCCAAAAACTGGCAAAACTCCATTGTTATTTTACTACATAAAAAAGGGGATATAGCCCAGCTGGAGAATTACCGACCAATAAGCCTTTTAAGCCACCTTTACCCACTGTTTACACGAATTATAACTACCCGTCTCGAAAATAAACTTGACTTCTATCAACCGGTTGAACAGGCGGGATTTCGCCACAGATTTGAGACTATTGACCACCTTCAAAGCATTAAAACACTAATCGAAAAGACAAATTAGTATAACATGCCTCTCGTCTTGGCATTCGTCGATTTCCATAAGGTTTTCGATACAGTTGACTTCGGCGTGGTCTAGAATGTGATCCGGGAGTGCAGAGTCGACTACCGATACACCAAACTTATTCAAAACATCTATAAAAACGCAGCAATGATGGTAAAATTGCATGAAAATACTGACCACATACCTGTCGGGCGCGGAGTGAGACAGGGCGATACTTTGTCCCCCAAATTGTTTATTTCAGTCCTGGAGAGCGCTTTCAAGCAGCTGGAGTGGAGCCAAAGTGGTATAAACATAGATGGTAAAAACCTGACTAACTTGCGCTTCGCAGATGATATAGCTTTGATTTCGGATAGTCTTGGGGAAATGAGTGTGATGATGCAGGAACTGCAAGAGGTGTGCGGAAAAGTTGGTCAGAATATCGACATATCGAAAACAAAATTTATGACAAATCTTGTTCACAGTGGCAACTTAGACATTGGCACCAATGAAATTGAGATGGTGGATAGTTACATGTACCTCGGCCATGAAGTTAGCATCTCCAGAGATAATCAAACCCGTGAACTGAGGAGAAGACTCACTCTCTCGTGGGCGGCATTCGGGAAACTTAAAAACATATTCAAGAGCGATATTCCGATCCACCTAAAGAGAAAGGTTTTTAATCAATGTGTGCTACCGGTCATGACCTATACGGATCCGAAACTCTAACGTTAACAACTGTAACCGCCAAGACACTTAGAGTGACACAGAGAAAGATGGAGAGATCGATGCTTGGCGTTACCGTGAGAGACCACATACGAAACTAAGACTGGCGTTGACGATGTTATCAGTGTCGTGGCGAGGCTTAAATGGAACTGGGCCGGTAATGTGGCCCGGATGCAAGGTGATCGATGGCAAAACGACTGCTTGAGTGGAGGCCACGAATGGATAAACGGGGTAGAGGAAGACCACCCACACGTTGGACAGATGATGTTAAGAGAATGGCCAGCAACTGAATCCAGGCAGCACAAAGTAGAAGCGAATGGAAGAGAATAGGGGAGGCCTATGTCCTACAATGGATGCAAAGGGCTACTTGATGATGATGATAATGATGATGATGATGATGGGGTTTACCACTAAAAAACCAACGTTATTCGCATGCACTATGTATGGAAACCCAGACCACTGAGCCCAGTTTAATGCTCGTCCAGAGTACGTAACCTGTAGTATGTAAAAAATCCGATATACTGAAGAAAATATAATAACCTAATATATATACACAAAATGCTCAACCCAACAAACAATTTATAGACTATAATTGCCATATAAACATATAGACAGAATGACGCTTCAACCCAAACTGAAATCAAGAAATATTAACTTCCGAAAAAAATTATTCGGTTTATAAGAATGTTCGTAAGTAAATGTCTTCAATTTAACTTGAGAACATCTAACTCTATTGCATTTATTAATGTATAAAGTTAGGCAATTAAAAAGTTTCAGATTAAAAGAATTGAGGGAATTTTTAATTACATTAAAATTAAACAAAGATATTTAAAAAGCGGCGCGTATTATAAGAATGAACCTAGATTTATTATATAAAACATAAGTTCATAGCATATAAATACGCAGAGACGGTACAGTTAAAACCCTAAATTTAGTATACAAAAATTAGTTTAATTCGTTTTTTTAGCAGTGCGTAAAATAATTTATTTTACACACTAGTGCATAAAGTGTTTTTTACGCACTAGCGCGTAAAGTAATTTAATAATATTTTTGTGTAGTAGAAAACATTTTGTATGCTACTCATGTGTAACGTGCTCTTTTTATATTCATGGGATTGTCGCATTCGTCTACGGCCCATGCGACAATATTCCCATTCATATAAAAAGGGTCACTTTACACACTAGTTGCATAAATATCTATTTAGAGACGGCGCACAATTCAACCATTGAATAGTCCACCTTTAACCGCTTAAAATTAAATTGAATTTTGCAACAAGGTATGTACTTTACATTTAATAATATGTGGAGTTTTCTTTACCATGCTTATACCTATAATAACGATCGATTAAATCAACATCAAAAATTATTTAAAATTTGTTTAGTGTGAATTGCTTTGGAGGCAAGATCTTTTGAATGCTTTTGTACGTGATGATTTTAATATTATTCTAGTTGGTTGTTCTTAAACCATTAATGACCATTTTATTTGCGTTGACTTGCGTCTTAAAACTATGTATCTGGTTTTATAGGTACGCTAAGTGTATAGAGAAGAGAACTCCTTGAAAAGTTAAAATCTGAAGATGCTAACCGAGAAACAACTAATTATTGTTCCGAAAGTATGCTTTCGGATTATCTTAAAGATAAATTTAATCTTCATCGATACTCTCAATCTATGACAAAAGAACTATCCCGAAATATACATATATTTTTGATTAGATATAATCAGCGATGGAAAGCTTGGCAGCGTAATAAAAAAACTTTTTAAATAAATACAATGATTGGTTTAGATTTGCCAAGTAGTAGCATAAAGAAAGCTTGACGACCAAGAAAGATTTTGTTTCCAGGGGACTAAAATCGAACACACCAAAAGGAAAATCTTTAGTTACAGAAAACACACTATGTGAATTAACACATGCCACTAATATTAAATTAAGGCAAAGTAGCAAAAGAGAAGCACTATGTTGAACCAATTGGTTTCCACTCCCACACGAGGTACCAATTGACTGAAATTGAGTGAAATAACCGACAACCCAACAAGGTAGAGAGGCTGAAGCATTCGCCATCAGCTGCGGGCTTACTCAAATTGTAGACGACCCGACTCGAATCTCAGAGAGGGGCGAATTCGCCGCCCTCCTGGATCTTTTTCTATCCACCAATCCTGACCAATACACAGTTACAGTTGGTCCGCCATTAGGTACTTCCGACCACAAACTTATTACAACGGTTTGTGAATTGCCATTCATACAGAAGGATCCACCATTGCCTCGCAAAATCTGGCATTACAATTCTGCAAACTGGGACGATCTAAGGGAGTTCTACCTAGATTTTCCTTTGATTTTCCACGTGTCAAAGAGGATTTTGGGAGCTTCCCAGAAGAGTGCTACTGAGTGGGATTACTGGCGGCGTTCCTCCTTGAGCTGGGGGTTGTATATCAGATGGAATAACGACTCGCTTAATTCGAAACAAACTGTACGTATATTGGTCATCGGATACAGGAAGGAATGCACTTAGAATGACGACTATGTTTGAATACAATTTACTAGAATAGCGTAGAACGCATGATCATTCGATGA
>MU183817.1:0-31133 GCA_016904865.1 Pissodes strobi
AAAAAAAAATTACGGAAACAAAATTTTTGCACTCGACACGCGTTTCGCTAACCATGTCACCACCATCAGGAGATAATTTAAACTAAATTTGAAATGTACCTAACTTTATTTTATACTAACTGTTTGCTTAGTGAAGCGATATAATATGAATTAATTTGAAATTTTTGATTTTCATTCATAACATATTTGATAGGAGATTATTAGACGCAGACGAAAGTACGTAAATTATTTAATGTAATAATAGGTTAAATGTAGATAGGGGACCTATTCCGTATTATCACTCATGCTTCTAATTTTCTCTTAGGAAAAATTGTATATAGCTCGTTGCAAATGCGAAAGCATTTGGCATAAAATCCTCGCCTTCCTCGGATTTTTATTGCCACCAACTAACGTCTAGTCTCTGCGGTATAGGTATTTGATATCATGTGCAGTTGCCACGTATCAAGGCAGGACGAGAATTCAAAGGAGTACTGTTAACTTCGGGCACGGCCCCCCGCTCGGTTCGCTCGCTCCGACTAAGACTAACCCAAATTTACAAAAAGAAACAAACATGACCTTAAAAAAATAAAAAAGTATCTCTTACCACCGAGTGATTCGAACTTAAGCGAAGGATCTCACCGCTGCGCTACGAGACAATTCGGTGGACTGTCTAGACATGGGTAAAGACCGCAAAGTTGCAAATAGCTGATCATAAAACGCAACTGCGCATGGTTCGGGATAGTTATACCGCAGAGGCTAGATGCTAGTTTGCCATTACTAAGCAACCCGGTTTTTCAAGGAAAAAGTTGAGTGGCGTTAAATCGGGTGACCTTGGTGGCCAAGCAATTACGAAGCACTTCTCCTTATATTCAATGCATGTCCGCTAAAGATGCAGTTTCCTAGGACTTGGGGTTGGACCGATCGGAACCGAAAGCGGAGCCGAAACCGAGTTTGAACATTCAAAATGTTTACACTTCTTGATTTCCGTCGCGATCGGTTTCCTTGGACCTAGGAAACAGCACCTTAATTCCGTAAATGTAAATCGGTCCATCTTTACTAATTTGAGAATTTGTCACAGGCGCTGATACTATTCAGTATTCCAGTATATATGAATAATTAACACAAATTAAAGTTTATGATTAGAAGATGATGTTATCCTAATACGTTTCACTGGATATTTACCCTATAATCACTGTTCGACAAAAAATTTTCCTGTATCATTAAGCACAATAGCATTACTGTAGTAAAATTAACCTATCTAGTTACAAAAATGAACCAAAAAAATTTTAACACGTAATGTTTTCTAGATACTTTAAACGAATCACATATACAAGGGCTGCATTAAATATTTATTGAAAAAAATATTTTACGAAGTTTTTTAACCCTGCATACCGACTATATTCATAACTTATATTAAAGTAACTTCCATGAAAAAAGTAAACGTCAAAAATATTTATTTGAAACACACTAATTTATTTTCCCTTTTATGGGGGTCACAACTTCTCTCTTTAAAAACCCCCCACATGGCTGTATTCCATCGCTATTGGTACTGAATTTCAATTGTCTTGATATCTTGATGGAACCTTTCACCCTGCTCGTTATTGACAGTGCCCAAATTCTCAAGAAAAAATTATATATGGGAATGGAGAATTTGCATCCATAGTGTTGTCTAAAAATCCCCTCACTACAGTTACAAATGGGTACCAAGTTCTGAGTTTTTAGTGGTGTGCTTTTCTATAAAATTAACATCGTCCAACGATTTTCTAATTTATGGCCGAATAAAAATACCTTCTTTTAATTCGTCACTTAACTGGGGAAGAGTTGTCTTAGATATTTAATTCCTTCACCCTCTTTATTCATAGCCTTCACAAAGTTTTTCATCAGTCCAAGCTTAATGTGAAGAGTAGGAAATAGGACATTTTTGGATCTACAAAGTGCACATACTAAACATTTTGAGAACTCCGATGAAATTCACTCCTTTCCGGCCATATTTTCGTTACATAATGTTCATTCACTGCACGACTGTGCACAAACAAAGAAAACAGCAATATTTTGTAAATTCTCCCTGAAGTCCCACTAAAATTTGAATTTTAAATCCCCACATATCTAGTATTTGTACCGGTTGTAGTTTATTTTATCTAAAAGGATGCCACTATTTTCATAGGCCTTTTTCATTGGCACCGAACGGGGAACAAGTACAGATGGTTTTAAATTTCCATTATGTAATAATACAGCTTTTAAACTATATCTCGATGAGTCTATGAACAAGCGCCACGCATGCTAGATATTGAGTTCCTGCATTAAAGCATCGATATCAGTAAACGCACATAATGACTAATTATAAAATGCAGAAATCGTCGCATTTCTTTTCCCAAAAGTCATGATTTTAGTTTCTTTTGCTAGTAAGTTTCCCTCCTTAAGACGCGACCCAAGAAACTCTGACTGTTGCTCGGTCAACCCTAAATCACGTACTAAATAATTTAACTCAGTTTGAACAATCAAATGTGGCTCGCGGGAGCTGGGACTTGGAGCAAAAGTGGAATCGGCGCACTATTCTTTTGAGTTGCCTGATGATGCGTTATTATCTCCATTATCTCCCAAAACAATATCTTGCCAATCTAAAGGCGCACCTGATACTGGTAAGACTGCACGAGGAGCAAGTCTTATGGCAGAAGGTAAATTCAGATACTATGTCTTGCGCTTTACTTTTTTTGAATAACCTTCAAACTTTGTCATGCAGAAATAGCAAACGTCAACATATTTGGTAGGTTTTCGCCATACCATTGGAACTGCAAAAGGTATATTTTGACACGCTACAGCTGACATAGGACATATGGGGAGCCCACTTCTTGTCTTGATATCCAATTAAAACTCCAAAATACGTGAAATAGGCTTTTTTCACATTTTCAGAAAATGGTCTGGCTTGTAACTCAGGATAAATTATGCAACTGCAGCGCAATTGACGTGAAATTTCTAACTACAAACTAACACACTCAATCCAAAATTCAAAGGTAGACTGAATAAAAGAATAAGTTTACTGTTATAAACAATCCATTTAATGTTATATTTTCATTTTAAAATGTACGCCTCTTAAATGAACGCTCATAAAATTTACAACCTGCCAATATAAAGTGGTCTAATGAGCATATTGAGAAATGGTATCCATTAGGGCTTTATGGACAATTTTTCTATTATTGGAAACATATTTGCATTGTGAAAACAATGGGCTGAGCTGTGTTACGAAAATCGTGTTGGTCAGTGATTTGATTGAACAATAAGCTTTTCCATAAGGGTATAATATTCTTTTATTAAAACGGTATTAAGTATATATATTGTTACTTTATTCAATGTTATTGTTTTATTGCTCTGCATAAAGTTCTACGTTTTAAAAGTGGCGACTTAATACCTGTATTTCACAGTAGGTAAGACAATGTTGCATATTCTATGAAAAGAAAAATATATTGAGCCTTTTTCTTTAGAAAATTGGTTAAGTACTAAATGCCGTCCATTAAACTTAATTTTTTTTGAAATTGTCAATAACCAAAGAAGAATATCTAATAATACAAAAAACATTTCAATGATAGCTATGAAAATAGAGTACTGCTGGTTTTGTTAATATATAAGTTTAATGGCCGATATCTAATAGGTAACAAGTGTGCGTCAAACTAAGACCCAATGTTTTTAACACATATAAAATAGACCCTAGTGCCTTACTTATCGCTAAATGCCAGTATTAAGTCCCCCTGTTTCAAACCAGAACTTTTTAATAATTCTTTCACATTTATATATATATATTCGCCGTTGATAAATCATCGTGATAATAACAACACTGCTGAGCTTATGACTTTCTGAATTGCAATGGCGGCCAGTATGTTGCCTATGACGCCCCACTCTACACTATAGCTGCACAGCTTTAAATCAGCCAAAAGTAATAGGGTTGTGTCAACAATAAGGACTATTTGATTCAATGCAAATTGCATTTGCAACCTATATTATTAAAATCAAAGTTATCTACTATTTTTTGTAACTATTTTATATTTCATTGAATCATGTATAGGTATGCCTAAATAAAACTTGGATTTATTAGAAATGCTTGCAACAGCAATTTTAGCATTGAAATATACAGAGTTATTAAATTGAAATTGAAATACTTTTCAAAGCGAAAGTTGTCAAGCAAATAGGTTGTTTTTTTGTGTGCATGGTCAGTTGCTATTCGCTCTGTTTTCATGTAAGCACGACCCAATGTATGAGGTTTTACTGTAAACCAAAAGCCTTTAATGCGCCTAACTTGATTGTATGAGGTTTTTGGATTAGTTTGGATTAGTACGTTGACTTTCCCTTTGACTGGAAGGCCCATTGCAAGCCATAACATTTCGAATTTAAATATTTATATTAGCTTATAATTAATTTTAAGCCGGAAGTGCAGGTTTTAATGTTAAACTATACTCCTTCAGAGTTATTTTTCGAGAACTTCGACAATTGCTAATAATAGTATTTAAGAAAAACGCATATTTTTCACTGCATCGCGTGTGCTACATGAACAAGCAATTGAATACACACCACTGTTAATACTATTGAATATCTTAACTTTGACTTAAATATTTTTGAAACTTATTTAAACGTTCATAGAATCAAAACTTTACTTTTAAAACATTTGCACATACATAATCTCAATATTAAATATAAATAGGCTTTTATATACTGCCATACAAATAACATATCTTATTTAAGTCACTTAAGCTGATACCACAGCTTACCAAACAATCTTCTATCCAACTCTTAAAACTTGAACGGTATGCGTATTTCCTCCCGCAGGCCGCAATTTTGGGTTAAAATCTATTAAATTCGACAGTGTTGGCTCGTCGCTGGTGGTCGTGTCAGGTGAGTTGTTTGTGTGAGCCAGTGTCGTAGTCATAGTTTAGGTATATATATTTTCTAGTTACAGTAATTAACAGTGTACATACGTTCTTGAACAAACTACTTATTTTATAATATATGCACGTTTGTGCCGGTAAAAACTGCACTGTGAAAAGTTCTAAATCTACCAAGAAAATAAGCTTCTTTAGATTTCCCAAAGATGCCATTCGGTAAGTTTTTTTGCAAGCACCTTAAAAATTATGTACTTTTGTAGCCTAGAAATATTTTTCATTATTGTAAGCATAGCTGTTTTTACTGGAATGTAAGTAATTTTGAATGTAATACGTCTTACTATGCTATTGTTTATCCTAAAATGAAGATTATCTTACAAATTACCTTAAACAAATTAATTGTTTTAGTAGTTATTTGTGTTTTTAGAGCGTAAAGTAACGGACCGCCGCTTGAGAAAGAATGTTCCGCGGAGCGGCCGGAGCGCGTTAACCTTTCGAAAATGGCAATCTTACTTTGTGCTCAAAAAATACACCGAACTTTTTCTATAGCCGCATTTTTTTAAATTAAATGCACATTTTTTCTCTAAACTTATTCTGAAATTTGCAAATGACTTATCATTTTTCGCATATTATTCGGGCAAACTTAGAACAGGACTGCCAGCAACAATTATTGTAACAAACGCACGACTGTCATTTATTTATACTTTTGGGTGCCATGACTATTCATAGCACACTCGACGGAAAAAGTGAGAAATTTCTTTTCCATGTACGCTTTAGAACATAAAATAAGAATGTCGCGGCATTCGTCGGTTTTGCGATTTCATTTGAAATTAGTAATTAGTTATTTTGCGCACGGCTGTAGAAAAATAATTATTGTACAGGGTGGCCCGTTTAAGAGGGCCTATACCTTATCTCGAAAACGACGGGGGTTGCAAAAAAAAATAAATACAAAGTTATTCTTAGTAAAATTATCTTTATATTTTTATATTTTTTAATAGACACTTTTTTATATACAGGGTGATGAAACAAAGTTATATTTTTACCAATAAAACGCCCTATATTTTGTTACATTTTTGGATTCTATTTAAAATTCTAAGCATATTTGATGTATAATGTTATACCTCTAGAGCTAGTACTTTCACAGCTATAAACAGTTGAAAATCGGTACTTTGCTTACTTTTCACCCTGGTATCAAGAATACCATTAGAGATGAAGCAAAATGAATTCCACATTCCGATCTTAACTTTTCAAGAGCTCTCTGACGGTACCAACGGGCAGGTGGTACCAACGATGGGTACCAAACCTGGTACTTCGGAATGTGAAATTAATTTTACTTCATCTCTAATGGTCGTCTGGCTACCAAGGTGAAAATTAGAGAAAGTACCGATTTTAAACTGTTTATAGCTGTAAAAGTACTATCTCTACATCAAATATTCTTAGAATTCTAAGTAGAATACAAAAATGTAATCACATTGCCGAGCGCATTTGCACATGCCACAATTATGACATTTTCTCTATGTTATGACCCTATCAAATGCACTCTTCTAGCTCCCTTCTGTGCTAGCACTCTCTGCTGATGGTGTAGCAGCCCTTTTCGTCCATATTGTAAATACGTCCAGGCTTATGTTTTAGGCCTATTCTCTCCAAGAGGTTCTTCAGCTTCTGAAAATAATCATCCACAATGAAATTATTTAATTTCGGTGTACGAGCAGCATTTAATTGTTGGTCATTGTGACAGGTAATAAATCCGTCATTGTGACAGGTAATAAAGCCGGCCTTATTATCTGTCTAGGCAGGTAATAAGGCCCGGGCCTTATCACCTGTCTGGTAGTTTGTACTTTTTGAAGTTATGTAAATTTACAAAATAAAAAAATAATTTCAATGAGCAGTCTACAAGTGTTGTTGACATCATCATAAACCTATGATCCTAAATATAGACACAACTTAATTGCACTGATGAAAATATCACATACCTTTTATCGGGAAATTTTATAGCACAGTACTTGAAATTTAGCGGATATTGTTTACGGCGTACTGTTGCCAAGCGGGGTGGTTGCCGCTCTTCAGGATTAGCGTATAGCCGTTGCTCTATAACTTTTTATGACATGCGTATTTATAGAATTTCGACTAGCGTCTAGCCGTTACGCTATAACTTTTTCGAAACCTTGTTGACTATTGAATGCAGTGGAATGTATTCGCGAAAACATATGCAAGATGCTGTATATTCACTATAATACGGCTTTTGTTAAATATATTTTGGTTTTTAGTTAGATAAAGCAAAATATATCGTAGAAAGTGCTGACAACGTTATTTCACTTTTCGCATGGCCCTTCGCTCGCTACGGGGGCTCAAGAAAAGGAAACTAACCAGGTGCTAACCCAAACTAACCCAAGACATATCCAAAATCAAGAAAAAACTGTTTAGAAACTTAACCCTAAAAAATAAATCAAAAAAACAACGGAGTTTGAACCCGGGCCGCCGAATTGAGACCCTAACCATCTAAACCTTTCGACTACGAAGACTCTTGCGGCAAATTGGTTGCATCGCGAAGATATGGCGCGAATGCTATCGTTCGAGTCAACGCCACCTACACTAGATGGCGTAGGAGTCAGCGACCATCATAAAACGCAACTGCACATGCCTTAAAAAGTTATAGCGCAACGGCTATACGCTACTCTTTTCAGCGGCATTTTAAGATACTTTACAGGCATAGCCGACTATATCAAAATCGGCCTCTCCTATTGGTCGATCCGCATGGCCCTCCGCTCGCTTCGCTCGCTACGGGGGCTCAAGAAAAGGAATCTAACCAGGTCCTAACTCAATCTAACCCAAGACATACCCAAAATCAAGAAAAAGCTGTTTAGAAAGATAATCTTTAAAAAATAATAAAAAAAAGCAACGGGGTTCGAACACATGTTTTCCAGGTGTCGGTTAGGTGTGCATCCAATCAACGATAAAATAAAAAAAAATAATATATAATATCAAAACTCTAATCCTGTCTATTTAAAATTGAATACTCGTTATCCCGGCCATGTGTTTTAACCCGAAATGGCGTCGGTCACGTCACATTTTTATTTCCACTTTGACAGGAGACGGCTAGCTGATTGTTTGGTAAGCTGTGCTGATACGTTTAAATATGTTCATTCTAATTTGCAATATATTTCTCAAGATGTTTCATTCCAAATTACGAAAATTAATCGAACTCAGTTCATTAAAACTCACTCAATTGAAGCGGTAACTTCTTCAAAACTTCATTGCATGGAAAGAGGTTCCACGGGTATATCAATAGAAACGCATTTTCAGCGAAATCCCGCAATTCTTTGACGGATTTTAAAAATTAAAGGCTTGCGTCATAGCTACAATTTAGGTAATATCCAATGCTATACGGTACATGTTCTTGGTATTGTTGGGTATTTTTGCATATATCATCTTCCACAGGAGAAAATAAACACTCAATATCCGCATAGATGATAAAAGATGCAATTTCTTTATATTTAAAATCCTTAAATTCAATCCATTTTTCTTCTCGGTTGGAACTCGGGGAACTGGGCTATTATTCAATTGCACGCAATCTTCCAGATGACTATTTAGTTTCTCCTTTGTATAAAAGTAATGAAGACACCGATCACAAATATGCTTTTCTCGGTGATCCTTCCAAAACGAAATTGTTCGAAAGAACAAATTAATAGAAAAACCAGATTTCTAGTATTACATTATATCTATATTTTATGACTGTAATGATTATAATGGAGTAAAATAATTAAATAATTAGTTGAAGCAATAAAGCAGAGCAATTTACCCAAAACCACTATAAAAACCAACTCTTACTGGCCTAGATGAATCGAAACTAACCCACAACTAATCAAAGTGATTTTGCCCAGGCTTGTGCTTCGCGAAAACCTTTACACTGGCCCGCACATCGTGCAATCCAGTGTAACCCAAACCAAGCCTTAAAGCTAGCTTTTACTGGCTTAAACAAACCCAAATTAACCATTACTATAATTTAAAATATAATCATAACATATAATTTAAAATGTAATTTTTCGATTAATTATTCAGTTTCGATGAAATGAGCTTTTGAAGAACTGACCGTTTCGATAAACACATTTCGAAAAATTGTGATTCGATGAAATAAGCGATTAATTCATGGGATACGGTTTCATTTATGAATGTGTGATGGATATTTATTTTTATTCGTTGGTCGCGTTTTATATCATAAATAATATATCAAATATGGTAAAGCTTACAACAGAGCTATTTTCTATGTTGTTTTCTAAGTTTTTAGGCTTCCGTATTGTTTCTGTTGGGTTAGTTAAAGTTATTATGGGACTGACTTTTCCCACAACATTTCTGAAGATAGACTTCTGAAACTAAATAAGCAAGAATGCATCAAAAATATTCGTTTTGAATAAAATTGCAGGGAATCCAACTTTATTGTTATTTCATTTATCTTTAGGTATCTGGATAGGTGTCCCAAATAATGCCCAGTTTCTAATAAGGCTCATCCCTCGGCAAATTATTACTATATAAAAATATATACGTAATACTATATATCCATAATAAAGAATGACATCAAGCGGCGACTCCGCATACCTCACCGCATTAACGTCGAGTATTGTGTTCCGTGTAAAATACAGTTATAGTTCAGAGGTAAGGAATTATTTTATTTTAGAGTGTGTAAATTTATGGTTTCGTTAAGTATTATAGGTCGTGTTGTTGCTTAATCCTTGTACATTTAGGGGCACGCAAATATTGTTTAAATGAAATTAACCTAAATATTAAAATTATATGAGAAATTGTACTCATGATAAGTGTTTCTAATAAGGCCTGGGTGAGAGATATCAGGGCGATGAATTGCAAATATTAATTAGGTGAAATAATTTACTGCCATGGCTTTGGCTGTAAAGTACAGTCAAATTAACTCAATCAACTATTCTGACACTGAACACATTAAATATCTAACTAACTAACGACAAAATTAAGCATATCACTTAAGGTAAGCTCGATAAACAAGAAAGCTAGATCAGTAAAGGATTTAATTGTAAATTCATTAATGAAAATGACATATAGCAAAAACGATATACGATAATTTAGATAACTAACTTGCAGTGGTAATTATGACTTCATTAAAGAAAACGATAGATAGAGAGATTGGTATAGTATAATCAAAATAACTGACTTACAGTCTTAATTATAGCTTCAGTTATTAAAACGATAGATATAAAGAGAATGGTATATGATAATCTAAATAACTGACTTACAATTTAATTATACCTTCAGTAATTAAAACAATAGTCAGATAGAATGGTATACGATAATCTAGGTAACCCACTTCCAGTCTTAATTATAGTTTCATAAATTAATACTTATACCCAACGCAATTTATGTACATAAATAAAAAATAGGTAATACGTTACTCTGGTCGAGTTGTAGTGTTGTAGACACTGCTTCCTAGATGTATGGACGTATGTCACACGGGGTTGTGTAACCCCAGCAAAAAAAATCTTGGTACGGCTACGGCGTAGTTACCGTAGTTACCTAGGTCAGCTCGAAATTCTGTCTCAAAAAAGTGATTCTGTCCCTCTGAAAGACATGGGCCCTTGGATAGAAAACGGTTCTTCTAAAAGATCCTTTAAAAAAGGGTGTCCACACTGCTTTCTAACACGACACTTTTACGACAAAATGGTCGGTATTTTTACAAAATATACATTCTACTGAATTAATTTATTAATGTAGGGGCAGTGTTATCCGATAATTAACTCTGAGGTAAAAAACAAATTTCGCTACGGGGCCGGCTTGCTCACCTGAAAGTCGAAACCAGATGAACCCCCCAATTTTCCACAACCTGATATATATCAGTAAAGTGAGGAGAAAATGCAAAATGCATTTTTTTGCATTTCTTGCATATTTTGTCTGTTTTGTACAATAATAGAGCATTTATTGCATTTTATGGCCAAATAAAGAACCTGTCCGTCCCTTTTCGATTGCTTGTTTATTGCATGGCACGTGTTTATTAGTTTATTTTATTACATTACAATGAGGTACTTTACTACTTCATAGAATTACCCAGGTTAAACCCACACTATAGGGTATTCCCAGTAAAAGCAATTAATATTGCAAACAGAATCCCATAGTTCAAAGAGGTGGCAATTTTTAATATCTTTGATATCGTCTACTTGAAACGTTCCTGTGTGTCTCGTTTTGTAAAGTGAATTGTGTCTGTGTCTGTCTGTCCAGTGTTTGTTAAAATGCCGAAAAGTAACTTCCATATGTCGTGGATAAAGAGCTATCGGGAGTTCACTTGGGATGGCACCAATTTGTTTTGTACAGCTTGTTCGAAAATTGTGAGTATAAACTATATTTTCACTTTTACTTTTTTTTCCAGTCTATAGTAAATAAAGAAAATATATGTTTTTTGGTATAATTGGAAATTTTGGCTTTTATAAATTACGTATTCAAGCACATTATTGGTAGTTAATGTTAACAATTTTAAAGTATTTATAAAACTTTTGTACTCAATTATTTCATAGTAAAAAAAGAAAGATATATTATGTTTTTTTTTGGTATAAGGAGATTGCTGCTCTTATAAATTACGTATTCAAGGAAATTATTGGTAGCTAATGTTAACAATTTTAATGTATTTACAAAAGTTTTCTACTCAAATATTTTATCTGGTAGAAGTAGGAAAGATTTTTTAAAATTCGATTTTTTAACGAATGTTAACCCAAATTAATTATTGCTTTTTGGGATTTTACAGATTCATGCAGATAAAAAATTTAATGTGGATCAGCATGTCAAATCAGCAAAACACCAGCTCAACGTGCGAAAATTGCAACCAGGGGAACCCTCCCAGCAAACAATACAACATTGTCTTGAAGAAAAACCAAAAAACAGCGAACTAGCCCAGTTCAATGAGGACTTATGTAAGGCATTCATTGGAGCCAATATCGCTCTTAGCAACCCCAATTTACGTTCATTTTTGACAAAATATTTTAAATTTAACATACCGGACGAGTGAACTGTACGTAAAGGTAGTGTTGATTAGTAATTTTTTTATAATCGCAAATAATATTTTGTCACTGTAAGATTTTTGAGTTTTAGATTTTATGTTTTGTAATTTGCTATGTAAGTATCAATGTATTTATTGTTTCATTTATATTTATTTAAATAAGTCTGTGGTATAATAGGTAAAAAATTATAGGATTTCTGAAGAACGGGTTTAATTATAAAGAAATTGTTCTGGCTTTATTTAAAATAACATTAATGTTCATAATTTTTCATATAATAAAAATGCATATTTGCATTTTTTGTTCATTTCGATGCATATATTCTGAAAATTTAAGGCATTTAAATGCGCATATATTGGGGTTTTTCGCTTGTATTTTTTCCGCTCTTTATATATCACCTCTTCAGGTGCGCATTCGCCGGACATACGCTTTCTGTCGAACACGCTCGAGCACAGAAATCAGCTCACCTAAATAAGGTGGCGACAATATCGACAATACGAATTAACCAGTAAAGGACGAAAATCATAATACTGTATTCGGTAACATTTGCAACGTTACAAGGAAAGGAGTTAAAAGAGTTCACTTCATATCTCAAGAACAGGCCGAAAATGTTTCAAATATTGAATGCGGAAATGCTACTGGACAAATGATTCCACCGATGATTCTGTTCAAGGACAAGAAAAAGAAGGAGGAATTACTAGATTTATCAGCAGGCACAGCCATTGAGATGACTAACAATAGCATGCCTACATCAAATTTTATAAAGTGTGTATCATTTTGCAAAGTATAAGCCCCCAGGCAAAGTACTGCTTATTCTCGACCGTGCATCCTCTCAGTAGGTTGCAGGAATAGTCGCATATAATAACTCTTTTCTGTCTACCGAGCGATACAACCCCTGGGCTCCAACCCATGGATAAGGCTGTGTTTAAAGTATTTGAATCGTACTGGGATAAAGAAGTAATGACCTATTGAACAAATAAACCTGATCGGGAAGTCACCAAGTTTTCGTTCGGAAGTATCTTTTCCAAAGTCCGGCCGAAATCTACAACAGCATCTAACATTATCTCAGAACTTCGCGCGATAGCGACATATCCTTATGATTCCAGTGCGATCCCAGATATTGCCTTTGCCCCGTCTGAAATAACAGAAAATAAGTTTCATCTAGAAGGTCATACATCTTCTTTATCTTCGACTTCCAAGTTCACTCCCTCTCTTGGTAGCTCTACCCCATTACAGAGAATGCTAAGATGAAACGAAAAATCCAAGAGTTCCAATAAAGATATTTCCTTATACAACACTTCTACCTCTGAAGATGTTGCAGAGGGATCAGTCAGCTTCAATGATGTGTTAGTTACACCAGACTTGGACACTACAAAAGACTAAGTTTTCGAAAGAAGTCTTTAAACTATCGTGCACAACAAGTTACCAGAGCGTTGTTTGATACATCAGCAGAAAATATAATGGAGCAGAATTCTCAAAAAAGTGACGGAAGAAAAAACCGCGTAGAAAAACAAGTTAACATTAAACGTTAACAAAAGGAATCAAGGCAATGCCGAACATCAGCGATCAGGAAGTAACCAAGACTGGTACTGTAACTTATGCCAAGAAGATGCTATCAAGGGCATGATGCTCAGTCCAATGTGTAAAAAATACGTTCACGAAGAATGTGTTGCGCTGACTTCAGACGATCTAGATATAAATTTTTATGTCAAAATTGTCAACAAGTAATTTGAAGTGCACGTTAAATAAATCAGATGATAATATATTCGTGTTGTTTTAAAACAAGCAATGTATTAGCGGACGGTCAGTTTGGTGTCTCGTTAACCTTATTAAGAACATGGTGCTCTTAATAAGACACATAACACCCCATTTATTTAGTTTTTTTTTATGGCAGTGGCACACACACTAAAGGAATATCCTATGGCGCTCGACGAGAGATATGTTTGCGAAGATCTTGATTGACACGGTTCTTGAATAGTTGTCGTAACTGTCTGACAGGCGTTGCCAAGGGCGGGATGAGACGGGCTGTAAAAGTAACTGTAAAACAGGGAAATCTCGGCCATATGTCTGCGGTGTTCCAGACTATCCAGATCCGGGTCAACTCTGGGTCGCCTACGAGATGCGCAGCTTTCATCTTAATGGAATCCAGCAGTTTTAGGGTGTAAAATATTCTAAGCACTGTCTTATTTGCGCTTTGTAGAGCAAGAGCAACTGCGGTAATGTATACAGTTTTTTGTTGCGCAATAGCGAACCAAGCTTCTGAGAGACTGATTTTGCGATGTTAGCAACGTGGCCATGTCAGGATAAATTGCTGTTAACCGAGACACCCAGTAGTCCGATTGACGAGTACGAAGAAATGGTCGATTCTGACATAATGATCTCAGGGCCCGCCGTATTGACCCTCTTGGTAAACGTGGCTGCTTGCATCTTTGCTGCATTGAACTAGAACAAATTTTTGTCACCACAAGTTTGAACTTTCTCCAGGTCTGATTAATTGCTGTAATCTGCTCCTGTCTACGGTGATAAGTCTCAGTCGCTAATAAAGGTTTTTCTGATCCAAGTTGGAAGACAAGGGTACTGTCATCGGCAAAACTGTAAACAGGACTATTCGTTTCGGTCAGCAGGTCATTAATGTAGATGAGGAATAGAGTTGGTGAAAGTCTTGCGCCCTGAGGCACGCCCACGTTAATAGTGAATGTGTCTGAGATGTGTCCCTCAACTGCAACGTGCAGAGATTGGTTCTTAAAGAAACTGATAAGCCAGCTGCAGAGGGAGGTTGACACTTCGAAGGACGGCAGGATGTTGAGCAGTCCGTCATACCAAACTCTGTCGAATGCCTTTGAAATATCCAACGCAATAGCTCGAGACACTCCGTAGTTCTCAATTGCCCTTCTCCATATATGAGTGACATAGGCCAATATACCTCCTGTCGATCTCTCTTGGTGAAAGCCGTATAGATTATCGCTGATTATTCTGTTGTTCTCGAGGTACTTGAGTAGTTGCTGATTGACTACACGTCTATGATTTTGGAGATTATTGGAAGCAAGGCAATTGGACGATAGTATGAAGGCGTGGTCTTCTTGCCTTTTTTTGGAACAAGTTGCACTCGAGCGACTTTCCAAGAAGATGGGTAAATCCCTTTTCGGTAATACAGAGAAAAAAGCCAAACAATAATATCAAAATACGTATTTTTTATAAATGTGATATTTTTGAATAAAAGTTCATACCTTGGCAAAACAAACGTATATCTTAATCGCAAATGTTTGGGTTGTCTTTAAATTATTAAAAAAAAAATTAAAATTTTCGTAAGTGGCCCTTATTTGGTACACTTAAAATTTTTATTAAGGATGCATTTAGGAGATTATTTTAAATTACAAATTTAAATCATTTATAAAGCAGATCACATTTTATATATTTTTATATAGGGTGTTTTGAATTAAGGTGCAATATTTTTGCAGCGTAACTTACAATAATAGATAACAGTCAAAGGTCGTACCTATTAATTTGGGTGGAAAAATGCTTCCTAAGAGAACTTAACTGCGACCCCCTTAAGAGGAGACTTTGAAGATAGTTTTCCCTACATGTTTTCGAAATAGTATAAAAAAATGTTAGACGCGAAATCGAATTTTGGAAAAAGTTGGTGGACAGAGTTTTATCTATTCTCTATATGAATATTTTAGTTTGATTGTACCAAATTATGAGTATTCAAAGTGTCCTATGAGAAAATATTGTCATATATTATTATCTGGGCTTAAATAATATATTAATATAATATTAATTTCTATAAAAGGTCAGTGGCCTTTATTTTTGCGTAATATAACAAGAAATCGTTTATAGAAATAATGTAAAGTATGCATGTTAAAACTAAACATCAGAAAAGTAGACGCAAGGAGTTTGATCGGGGACATTAACCGTTATTTGGAAGAATCAGCAAGAACTCCTTGCGTCTACTTTTTTGATGTTTAGTTTTAATATACATACTTTACATTATTTCTATAAACGATTTCTTGTTCTATTACGCAAAAATAAAGGCAACTGACCTTTTATAGAAATTAATATTATACTAATATATTATTTAATAATAATGACTCGATAGTAATTAACCCGGATTGACATATTGGGCAAAAGTAATAATGGCCGCAGTAAGTGGGCGGTGCAATAGTTGCGAAAATTTATGAATGTACAGGTTATCGCTGTTTTTGGGAAACAGGAGGAACAAATGACGTCTAAGTATGAATGGCTAGTTAGAAAATGAAAGATAGTGGAGAGAAAGAGGAGTCGAGCGGCGACAGCCGTTACGGCTAGTCGAGAGTTGACGAAAGCCCAACTCGAGTGTTGACAGCCGTTACGGGTAGTCGAGAGTTGGCGAAAGTCCAAGTCGAGAGTTGGCGAAAGTCCAAGTCGAAAGTTGGCGAAAGTCTAAGTCGAGAGTTGACGAAAGTTCAAGTCGGGAGTCCGATGAAAAGTTGGCGTAAGTCTAACATGCGGTTCTAAGTGAAAGCGTAAACAGAGGGGCGAGAATAAGTGGCAGCCCAAGTCGATCGAGATCTAGAAGCAGCAAAAGGCGTTCAGTAGGAGAATCTCCGTTCCGAGCCGAAACCGGGTTGAGGGTTGGGGACTTGACGCGAGGAACATCCTAGGGTTGCTTTTAGGGAAAGAGAGATATAAGTCAACATTACTATATTATAAATTGTGTATATATTAAGTTAACACTCCTAACGCATTAAAATACCTCCGCATCCGAGCGAGTAATTTATTAGTATTTAGGCAGTAGTCAATAAATTAGTGTTTTAATCGATGGAAGTTAGACCTACCCCTTCAGGGTAAGATTCCCTATACAGTAAAGTACCTCCGCAGCCCTAGCGTGACAATATATTTGATTACATCGTATTCGAGAAAAATCAATTTAAAAATTATTTTACTTGTAATTCATCATCTGGTCTCATTAAACGTAAAGGAATTTACTTATGTTATTATAGCTTTAATAGATATTATTTGATAATTGACAGTAAAAATGTTTCTCTTTCATTCATTATGATATTATATTGCCCAATAGCATACTTATGACAACGTAATACGAAATAGTTGTCTTAAACTATAAGTCTTAAACTGTACGAAAGCAAAATAAAAGGTAGCGTTGCAAGCAATTGTAAGCAAGCTTAAATGTAAAGGACATAACTAGCTACCCTACAAATTTTATATCCAACTGATATTAGCTATTATTTCAATAATGTTATCCCAAAACTATATAGGACTCCTAAAATGCAATTTTCCTAAAATGAAATAACTACTACGCCATGATAGAAACGTATGATCACATTGAACATAACTGCTTGGATTGTTAACGCTCGTGATTTATAGGAAGGAGATAATCGCGCTTATGACACCAAAGAAGGGAATTCGTATGGTTTCACTCCCTATTTCTTATCTCTAAACTCCCCAGTCACCCTAATTTAGTATATCTATATCACGGCACCGGCAAATCAGTGTTGACGTGATACTAATGTAACGTAACTTTAATGTTTGTGGGGGAAAAATGCATAACGTGAAGTTTACCCTTGGCTAATATTGTCCTATAGCATGTTTTTCATTTTATCTACACACTGTGCACCGAAGCACAAATGAAATGAGTACCTTTGTTAAATATCAACAAATGTTTCTATTTGCTTCTATTTAAATGAATTTTAGAAGGCTAGTATGCTGATTCTTATTAATTTATTGCAAATTAGTACGAAGAGAGATCTCGACGCAATGGAAATAGACGCATTTAATTTTAATAAAAACAAAATGTGTATGAAGATCTGAAAATTGTTCCAACATAATTATATTTACACTTTTACCTCTCTTTTAAACCAACAAATATACTTTAACATAAACATAATACTGTAAAAACATGAACAAAACAAATTTATAAAATACACATAAATATATATGAGCTAAAGAATATACAATTCAAAATATGCATAAATACTTTTAGATTAAAAAAAAGTCAGCTAACAGGTCTGTAAATGCTCTGTACTCAGATAAAGAAATTCCTCGCTATTAACATAAATATAAGACTGTAAAAACATGAACAGGCATAGTAAAACAAATTTATAAAATACAAATAAATATATAATATGACCTAAAGAATATACAATTCAAAACATGCATAAATACACAGTTCTGCGTATAGCAATTACAATCAAGTTCATCTACTACGGCTTTAACAGCATAATATCCAAAAGCCAATTTAATACTTAATGTTCTAACATGACCATCAAATTTGAGTTCATCGTCAATTACTAGCCTAAAAACTTAGCATTATAACAAATTTCGAGTTGCGATGAAGACCTCAAAGTTAAAAAGACATTCGCAGAGTAAACATATAAACATAAATTCGAAACCGACGCGCTGGATTGAAATCTCATTACAGAAAGTTATGTTTACAGCATCACATGAAAATATAAATGCTCTGAGAGCCATATACAGTTCGTGACAACCTTGTGAAGGGCTGCATTCAAGATGTGTGGTTTGAAATGGTAGGTGGATCAGCAGCATGGTGACACTGTTTAACGACACTATAGCTCGGAGAATTAATGGTCCTTCTAATAACATGAAAGCACAACTCATAGAACAGCTGAAAATGGTGAAGTTCTTCTCTTTGCAGCTTGGTGCATCGACCGATATGACTAATTTGGGCATTTTGATTGTGTATGTGCGCTACGAATATGTTAACGATTTGAAAGGGGAGTGCTGTTTTTCTGCGTCACTTCCAATCAGCACCGCCGGTTCAGAAATATTAGGATGTTAAAAAGCTACGTGGTTGAAAAATATGGATGAGAGTGGATGCTTTGTGTAGGCGTATTTTCCACTCCGGAGTTGTTTCACGGATTCAGGCGGTTGCAGCAAGATGTAAATTTACTGACTGTTTTACACACAGAGAAAATTTGGCTACGAAAAACATGTCGGCAGAGCCAAATGAGGTACTTAATGAAGTGGTTAATATTATAAACTATGTAAAGGCAAATTCCCTGAATTCCCCACTGTTTGCGGCGCTATGTCAAGGTATGGGACCTGAACATCAACAGTTATTATTGCATGCCGTTGGCTGTCAAGGGGTAAAATCCTGGCCAGATTGTTAGAACTGATGTAGGAACTTCTTGCATTCCTTCAAGAAAAAAGTTGACGTATTCAGAACGCTTTGGAAATATTATCTGCATAGCAAAACTAGCCTATTTTTTTGACTGAAATTTTCGCAATTTTCAAAAAACTGAATATTTTAATGCAGATAAGAAGGTCGACGTTTACAATGTCAGATAAGATCGAGAGATTCAAACAAAAGCTAAGAAGGTGGAAGTTGCGTATTTAAAAAAAAAATTATGACATATTTCACAATTTAACTGATGTTATTGAAGAAGGAGGCAAAGAGATTGAAATTGCATCTTTACGCAATATCGTCACTGATCATGTAACAAATTTAGCTGAACGATTTGATACATACTTTCCAAAAGATGATAATCCAGGAAAAAATAATAGATGGATTCGAAATCCATTTGTCACGTGGGATAATGAGACTGAAGTAATTTGGAAGACAATCTCATAAACTTGACGGACTATCAAAGCTTAGTTGTAACCATGTCTCCAATAATACCACGACAATATATGTAAAGAAAGTTAGCTCAGTCGCCAATTTGTAATGATAGTTAATTTATTCAATTAAGTATGGCATTGTGCGCCATTTTGTATGCATGAGACTTGTTTTAATTTTCTTCGCGCATTGTTCGATGTTCTCTTATTAACAGATATTTTTATATTTTAGGCGGCATAGTTCCTAGAGACAATGCGAACTGAATATGAAAACTTAAATATGAATAACTATAAAGATACGAATATCAGAAATTTGCCCTTATAATTTGTGTCTCACAGACCTCAATCTTGCGATAAATTAAACAAAGAAATTCAAACAACACTATTATATTAATTTTCCAATTAAATTACAAATATGAGTCATGGTATCAGGTGAAATGGAGATTATCAATATAATTAAATTACAAATATAATTGATGAAATTATTTGAAATAAAGTTTTTGAATAAATTGACTAGGAATTAGAATTAAAATTAATGTAAAAGATTTAAAAAATGAATAAGGCGATATCACTGGTTTTTACAACAAATTTATCTTCTGATTGGCTAATACTTAGCTTGTCTAACTATTCCGTAACCATGCGATCGTATTGGGATCTCTAGTGGAACCCCTTCTGCCTGTTCCCAAGTAATGTTACTTGGTCTTATCGAGGACTCACTTGGTTCTTATCGTATCGACTCCCTCAGAGCACATAGTAAGTGGACGAACACCTGCTACTTGCCAAGCACGATCTGTTTTTCAGCCAATCTTGAGTACATGTAAGAAAAAATAACCTAGTCTTAGACCAATGTATATTGCTAATTAAATAATATCCAGGGGAGTACCATGTGAACATCAGTGCCACAGTTACACATGTGGAAGCAATCAACAATTTGAAAATGTACTGGTTAAATCAGTTATAATCAGAAACTTAAATTACAATGTTAAATTGAGCAAAATTATAAATAACTACTGTTACTCAAGATATACTTTTCTTTACTTCAAAATATGAAATTCAAAAGAAAATTATGGAATTACGTTCCAATTCAGTGACTTTCGGCAAATCCAAATAAAAGATAACTTGAATTTAATGATAAATAGAAAAATAGAGATACATCCTCTCTATTAACGAGTCTTATAACTCCAAATAAGTAATTTCTATTACTTTTTTATATGGCATTTGACACATAAACGATAATTGTGCGTAATTACGCCTCAATTAATTAAAGATAAAGATAAGGTAATCACTATCTCGCATTGAGAGTGAAATTTAGATAAAAGATAAATTTACACATGTGAGATTAGCCTCTCATAAATGCAAATTAATATTGGTACATCAGTGTTGAGACGAGACAGGGCAAGTGCTAATAGTTATATACTTGATGTAACAAATAAATTGAAAATTTAATTAAATAAGCTTGGAAAGAAAAAATATTAAAACCAGCAATGCTATGAGGGAAAATTCGAAGAAACTCTACTGAAAATTACTATCTTTACAGGAATATATAGATTTACTTCGAGATCTCCCCAAATAATACTGTTCAATTTGAATGAAAATACGTAAAATGATGTGTGTGACCGCTAAACGATGAAACAATTACGTTCTATGTAAATTTGGACTAAACCACTTTAAAATTACATGAATTTGATTAATGAGAGACGCAATTATCCACCAACAAATCGGTCTCTTAACCCAACGGTGACTACAAAAATTAAGATTATTGAAGCTGCAAGCTAATTGAAAGTGTAATATAAAAGTGCTAAATTCTTGCTTTAGCCGAATACGATTAAGCGAATCAGAAACAATGATTAATTATGTATTTGAAAATAAAAAAAATTAGTGAAAAATATTGCAAGATGATTAAAATATTTCAAGATTAAAAACCAAAACTCACCCTGGTCAGCGTCGCCACAAAGATAAGACGACCTTGCTTACAAAATTTAAGACGTTCCACAAATTATGCTTTCCGACGTTTTCATTGGATAATTTATATCATGTGACTACCACATTAGGTCACGTAGCCTCAGGCCAAAAAATACCCGATATATACTAAATATAGTAATCTATAGTAAATGAAATTCATAAATAGTAGGTATTAAATAGCGTACTGCGCTCCCCAATTACCAACCACACGAGATAAGCCCATTCACGAATAGATGTCACTATTAAATATAGTAATCTATAGTGAAACAAATCCACAAATTGTAGGTATAAAATAGCGTACTTGTGCTTCTAAATAATTACTTCCACGAAATATACCCATTCGCGAATAGATGTCACTGGCGATTCAAATCCCAAACATCGAAAATCATTCGTAATTGAACTGAATTTAGTGGAGCGGAATAAGCTAATATTCCGTTACATATATGTCTACTTTCTGATGCTTCGCAATGATAGATTCACGAGCTTAGAATACGCACCTACTGATAAATAAATATGCTGTTTAATATAATTATTAGTCTGTATTATTTCTAAAAAATTAGGAAAATATCGTGTTAGAGCAGTTCGAGATCTTGCTTCATGTACCTCTGTGATCATTTAAAATTAATGTTAAACAAAGACCACTGCTTAACTTTGTCTAAATAATTTTACGGTGTTCAAGGAAGCAACTGTAACTTGTTAATTTTAAACTTAATAAGGATAATATAGCTCGCAATAAGAGGCTATTGCAAACTAAGTAATTAAGAAGTTAGTTGCAGAAAGCAGCACACACACATACCTACATCATTTATGACTTTAGAAATTAATATATCGATCATAGGTCTTTGACCATCAGTGAACTGTGGCATTTTATTGGACGCTTCAAATTGAGATTAGTCAGATAAATAATAGATTTACGTTAGCGTTGCTTCTGGCAAAGCTTTTAGAGTTATGTATAGCAAATAAATAATTTAGAATAATTAACGCTAGTAAATATAATAAATTAAATTAGTAATTGGACAGCTAGTTTGGTGCGAGTATATTCTACATATATACGAACATAAATAATGGAGTACGTGTGGTGAACTAAAACAAGAATTTTTCACCTGGATTATTTTTCTATTTGAATATTAGAAAGATCTTTGGTTCTCGTATAAGTTTATAAAAAATAAAAGATTTTTGATTTCATGCCGCTTTATGAAGTTATGCTATATAAACAACATCACATAATGTTTTTCGTACTGCTTTGTCTGGTCAATGGCTTATTCTGAGACCTTTTTAACGGAATTGAAAAATTTGGGTATGACATACATAATATACTAAATTTTCACCGTAACGAAATGAAATGTTTTAATTTATTTTTGAAGTGAAAACTTTTTAGGTGCACTTTTACCTGAGAAGTGAATAAGACAAAGCCGTCATGCATGTATTAGCGCTCGAAGCTAACTACGTTCGGCTATTTAACGCTCATTCGGGTAAAGTCGACGTCGAGTTTAGTCAAGCGAGAGAGAAAAACAGCCAGCGGAGCGATTTCAGTTAACATAAACATATTGTTTCGTTCTTATTGTTCTTTAAAACGGCTGCTAGTGGAAATTTGAGATTTGGTAGCACTTGGGAGCCACCGACGGTAAATTGTTTTTAAATTTCCGAATACTTGAAAATTAGCTACGCTACGCTGTATTATAAGACAAATTGGAAATGATAATGCCTCTCATCAATACCCACCTAATAATAAGGCCTTAGTGCTGGTCGTGTGACGTCGTCCATGTAGGTAGTGTAATTTTATTAATGAAGGAGATACAGGAGATACATACACTAATATTCATGAAAACTATCAATAGCAAAATTGTTTTAGAGAACACTAGCTATATGACAGACTTCTTGGCAAATCCCAAAAGATATGATTATGTTTTGCTTTAATACTAGGTGTAGTATTAAGGCTGATTTTCATATATAGGACTGTGCACCGACTGTGCACCTACCGTGTCGTTTTCACTGTAAATCAAAAAATGGTATGTTCCATATAAAACGCACTGAAGCTCTTATTTACATTTTCACATATAGGACTGTGCTACGACCTTCAATCCTATTGTGAAAAAGTAGAATACCCGCAACGGCCGCAGCACAGTCGGTACACAGTCCTATATATAAAAATCAGCCTTAAACCGTCCAACTCTCACTAAAATTCAGGATATGTATTTATGTATTGTAGTGTAACATACCCGGGTCTGTTCAACATAGTTGAATGAGGTAAGATGTGCTTTGTGTTTATTTTGTCAATGACAGTCAAAATAGATTAAAAAGAAAACCAATACCTATGTTGTGTTAATATTAAATCTTATAAATTTACTTACTCTTAGGGACAAAACTGCGAGACTGAAGTGTTAATATAGATTGAATTCTAAGTTTGTTTTCTGTCTCATAAAACTGTCACACAGAAATATAATAATGAGCACCTACCATTTGCCTGTGTTTACCAAATCTATCCTCAAGAGGGTCTGCTTGAAATTTCCAATCTTCAAATGTAGAAAATCTGACAATAAACTACCTAAAATTATCAAAATGTACGCTTTTCGCGCTCCGCAAACACAAATTTGCTTATTTCAAGGGCTTTTGATAAATATGAATCATCAATATTTTTGAGCTTTTCATCTTTACTTGGCCGTATTTTGATATTTTTTGATAAATATAGATAACAAGGGCAATTAAAAAAAAATAGATGATGCACAGTGTTATTTTAGACGTGGTTTAAGAAAATCTATTTTAAAAAGCTTACCAACTTTTTATTATAATACCTTCAGGAAAATACCTTCACACACTTTCGTCTTGTTTGTGGTCTCAAAGCGTGTAGCTTTTAGCCATTTTTTGTAAACACACGTCCTTTGAAAAACCGAAAACATGTACTTTAGGATCATTTTTATAGGTTCCATTACAGTCACTTTTGAGACATAATTACGCTAAGTATCAGTTACCACAAAACATATGATTAAAAACGAACAAAAACGTATAAACTGTGCTGTAACCAATACTCACCCAATGTTGATGGCGGTATACAAACGGCAAAAGTAGGTCTTTCGTAATATATAGTTTTATGTATTTAAAAATACGCCTAACAATATAAATTGTATACCTAAATATACAACGAAATATTAGGTACAAGTGTCACGCACTTAAAAGCTCATAAATAGTTCCGATTTCAGAAAAATGCAAGAAAATTACACTAATTGCTAATTACTGCAGCCACTATACCAACAACTAATCCTTTGTTCTGTTTGCATTGTTGCCGGCTCTATAAAGAAAGTACTGTAGACGATAATTATTAGCGGGTGTTGGGACTAAGTCTACAGAGTTAAATTATTTTAAACTTTGAATGGGACAAGTGGTACTGCCAATTATTGAGATCGGCAAATTATCTGGGGAGTATATGTTTGATTTTAAATATGTATGTAAAAGCAATGTGTCTGTCAATATTTTATAGGTATAGATACATAATATGATTAATGTATCTAATACACATATACGTATGTATGTATTTAGAGAGATGGTTAGTAATAATGCACGAAATTTTAAACGTACTTATTTGCTTGTTCCCATTTCGAGCATATCTACACAGCGCACAGCGGCGGTGGCAGACACAAATTATGGCCGATCATCGAGCGGCAGATTATCGAGAGTCCACTTATTATTTTAAGAAAGGGCACGAACAGGCTAGTAGTATTAGATAATTAAGTAAATAAGTTTCGAAATACCACATTATAAAATGCAAAACTAACATATTATACGTGTCTTATAATATTGGAGAAATTGTAAGAAAAGAGATACATTTTTTACATACGGGCATCCTAATATTCACTACTATCGTAGTAGTCTGGCAACGTTGCAACCAATAGCGCCGCGATCGCGATTACCCATACAGTCGCACGCTCCCTCCTACATCTTCGCTCCAAATAGCAAAGGCCTACATGCAATACGTCTCGAGCTAAAATTCTGTGAGCACTAAGTCCTTTTGTAAAGGTGTTGTTGCTTTTATACAAATTGAGCTAGTTAAATTTAAACTTGAATGAGTGAATTTAAAATTTTGGCCATTTCGAGATGTGACACGACACGCCACTAAATATTTTATTACTGGAGCAACAATACTTTCACAGATTGAAGAGGGAGATAAAAAATAGAGCACAACAAAAATCGAATCGATCCGATTGAAAGTGATGATCTTTTTTTAATTTCGTTATGAAAAAACAACTTTAACCTTATTTGGCAGCCAACGCATAGCAATGTTAGATTCTTAAACTTCGTGATATCTGCTCTGCTAATTTTCTACACGAGATTGCGGAATACGACAAAATCAAGGTCAAACTTAAATATGAAGAAAATTGTAAAACATTTTCACGATTTTACGAGTCTGAAGAAGTGTTGCCTTGATGCATTACGGGAAATTTGTAGGAATAAATCCTTCAATAGTTTTACATGACGTTTGGCTTAGTTTGGGTTCGTGATTTGTACATTTAATTGCCCGAAATCTTAGTCACAATCTTTTAAGCTAGAAAAATGCATCTAGATCGAAAAATTTGGGGATTAGAGGCATTTTAGTGTATTTTATAGCAGATTTCGAGGGGAAAATTTGCTTATCGATAAATATAGTATTTGTGTATTAGGTAAGTAGACTAATAAAATTTCATTTAAAACGATTTGAAGGTGTTATAATGGGCCAAAATCGAAGAATTTTAGCATTTTTCAAATGATTAGCAGTGCCGATTCCATAGGAGATTTCAAGGTAAAATTTTACTTTAAATATGGATGTTGTGACAAATAAATTCAAAATATCGAATATAAAAAATTTTGTATTTCATATTATTGTTGAAGTTTTCACTTCTGTCGTGCGGTCTTAGGCAAACATCGTTTTTTTGGTAAAACTAGCGGGGATAAATCAAGAGATCTAGCTGGACAATCACTACTGAATATTTGATATTAGGTTGCTGGATATTTATATAATTTGGGTTAAGGTACACAGTTTTCAGAATATTGCTTTTCAGAGCTTTCATCTCTTTTTTTTGAAGAGTTTTTTACATGCACTTTTAACAATTAAGGCGGGTTTTCTAATCGTAGATATGCAAATATTGTGCCCAACGTGAAATTCCAATTAAATAAGTAAAAATCATATTTATAATTCTTTGCCAATATATATGAGAGAAGCTTAACTTTTTGTTTATAGCAGCTCTATTTCTTTTAATACGTTCCAAGATGACTTAAAAAGAAATAGATTCTCGGCAGGTTCACCTCTGTTAAGCTTAAGATCTCCGACAACACGATAAATGCTACATTTTAAGCCATCTTCTAATATATTGAGATATAAATAAAATGTCAATATTACTTAATTCATTTCATCCTCATTCTACAGAACTTGTTTAAGAATTGTTGCCCTATTGTCCCAAAAAGAAGCATAATAAAATGCTTTTCCTATTTCCGACTTTCTTATGCCCTACATTTCGGTGCATAGGTTAGTTTTCGAATATAAATTACTTCATTATTTTCGTCCTCTGCTTTTTCATCTCAACGAGTGATGTTTTGAAATGCTGTTTTTCTCTGTTTTCGAAATGAATATCTCTAAAAATGTTTTAATTAAATATATGGGAAAATGTTAGCTGTTAAAATATTGTAATAGTTACAGTTTTTACACATTATATTTCGTTCCTATTTTATTTATTTTAGGTATGTTTAGTTTATCCATTTATAGGACGTGCTATTAACACATTTAGAAATAGAGATGCAAAGCGATTTTCCGATAATAAAATGTTCAGCTTGGCTTGATGCAACGTTACTACCATATGACGGTTCAGGCATCAAACGGAGATGGGGCTGGAGAAGTTGCGTAATATTTGATAAAAGACTTGAGTGAAAATCATAAATAAATTGCGCAAGTAGAAAGTGATTCAAGTGATACCATTACAAGCAAGTTAGAATTAGGTAGAAAATCGTCCTAACCACACGCAATTTTAATTTAATGGGCGACAATTTCACTAACGATGATAATTTATTGGCTCCTTACTGAAACAGATGTCTATGCTGAGTGATCCATACCCTGAGCTACACTCGAGGGTAAACTGATGGAAACTGGCGGATAAATAGGGAATGATTTTTAAGTCCCGTTTTCTCATCCGGATTATCCAGTTACTGAGACTAAGGGATTGTTAAATCGTTTAAACAACCTATCCGCCAGACATCATATGAATAAAAACCGGTATGTGATTGTACTATGTACTATATCGGAAATTTTAACATTATTTGTTTCGCTTCAGCATGTCTTGCAAGTAAAAGAGGAAACTATAGAGAAACATGTCCACACATATATGATCAATGATAATGCAACATGGCGACAACTTCACAAGGACTTTTCACGCGAATTATTTTTTATTTGTACATTCTTAATTCATAATTTAGTCTTTTCTTTCTTCAGTTTATTTGGATTTGTTTGATATTTCTAAAAGAAGCAGGGTAGATCAGAGCTTTTAAAAGTGTAATAATACAATTTATAATCAAGTAAATAACATTATGAAATGCCTCTTTAGATCAATAACTTACCTTATCTTGCAATTATTTGTTTTGCCTGGTGAGAGACGAATATATATCACCATAAAATGCCGTATTATTTCAGTCTTGATTCATTTACGCTAAGGCAGCATTAAATTTCTTGATTAGTTTTCTTTATCTTTCATATTTCAGGATCGTATGACTTGTCATCTCGGCGTGACATTTCGTTTTGCGCCATCGTTCTGGACCAGCGTTCTATTAGTACCGTTAGCAGAGCTTTATTAGAACTTTATTAGTCAATACATAAATAGATACTTTTAATTTCTGAATCGTCACTTTTCGTACTGCCTATAGTAGTTTAATTTCGAAGATGACTGCATGGCTACAGGAGAGAAAAGTCACAACAATATGTGAGTTTAATTCTGTCTGACGTCATCCACATGAGAGAAGAAGTATTAATGAAACTTGGAGTTGGTGTTTGGAATATAGTGGAAACGGGCAGAGCTTCGGCTATGTTTTCAACTGGATTGACAATCCTGCGGGGATGCGTGGTCCCTCGATGTTCGTGTGAGATGGACATGTGATTTGTAGCTCGTGTTTTGATTGGTTGGTCTGAAAACCGGATTTTATGGTAGCGTGGCCTGACCTGCTCCACCTTTGATTTATAGGAAATCTAACGTGGCCACTCTTCCGTGGTCAGCAATATCGACGGCAGTTAGAGTTGAGCGGAAAGCTTTTTTTGTGTGGATCTTCTATTCTTCCTGCTTGAGAAGCCTTAAGATGTGTCTTTATTTTAGCTCGATTGGTTCCTAGACTCAACTCCTTTACTGTGATATACAACAGATGGCGCTGTTAAGATAAACAGACGTGTGTAACGTCGGTCTCTAAATTATTAAGCTTTTTAAGTGGATAATAGTTGATAATTAATAAAATAGTGAGTGATAATCATTCTGCTTAAGTTACAAAATGGTTAAATCTCAAAAGGAAGATTTTACAAAGTCACAGTCCAGTGAAATTAATAAACTCAATGTCCGTGTTGACGATATGGCGGCCATGTTTGCAGCCGATCTTAAACAGCTCAAACAAGATCTTCTGGGGACGAAAAAATGAACTAGATCAACTTCTGTGTCTTCCGAGGCTGATGAATCTTCTGCATCTCTCATCCCGAGATTCACTGAGTTTGAGAAGCGTGTACAAGATGGACTTACCTCCCTAAAAAGTGACATCGCTATTCTTTCAAAAAGAATCAATACGCCAATCCAACCATTAATTCGGTTGTTGTTCACGGGATTACAGAAAATCAGAAGACCGATTTGTATGAGTCTATACAGAATATTATCACTTCAAAAATGGACATTCCAATAGCAAAGTCCGACGTTAATTTGTATTATCGCTTGGGTCAAGCAAATAAAAATTCGACAAAACCTAGACCAGTAGTCGTCAGTTTTTGCCAACGGTGGAAGCGCGACGAGATTTTTTTTAATAAAAGACGTTTAAAAGGCTTCAAAATTCTTATTATGGAGTTGTTAAGTGTCGGGACATTAAGACTTTAAAAAAATACCCAGGAACATTTCAAAAATGCCTGTTGGACTGTTGGGGACAAAGTGTTTGTTCTCGTGAAGGGTGAAAAGGTGTATGTGGAATCAGCGGATAGTTTAGAGGATATCATGGTCAAACATGTGGACTAATATTCCTTTAAAAGGTAAATAAACAGCACATAGTCTCTATATATATCTGTATTATCGGATTCTCTCAGTGTTTTATAACACCTTATTAACGTAAACTCACATGTACTAATGTATTCATAGCAATTTAATCTCTATTAACATATATTATAACACAAATTTTAAAAAGTTATGTAAAATGATTTTTGTTTTTGCTCATGCAAACTGTGAATAAAATTATAAATACTTGTTTATAATTTACTCACATTACTGAGAAAGTATATTGTTTCAATATTAATGCGAATTTTTGTTTTTTAGTTGGGTGGTATTAATTTTTGTTTCTTTTTTCTTTAAATTAACCAGGTCGTTTTGGTAGGGTTATTATATTTTTCAATATCTTTATATATCTGTCCGAATTACAAATTTATTCTTCTATTAACTACTTAGTAGACTTCTTGACGTGCCAACTATGTTTTATTTCTATATTCTTATACTACATACAATTTATTCAGTATTATTTATTGGACATTTATCGTATAGGTTAGAAATGTCTTATCATCTTAATTTAACTACATCATGGCTTGGCGGCTTTTTGGTTGGTTGTGTATTGGTGGGTGTGCATTTTATTTACCAATTTTCCAATGGGTGAGTTTTCTCCATGTACAGGCCAGTGTCCTCTAAATTTACACCGATCATTGCAAAATAACAATAATTTTCTATGTGGCAATATTAATGTAAGGTCAATAAAAACTGGTTTTGAGGTTAGTAAATTATATAACAGACATAGGGTTTGACATTATTGGACTCACGGAAACCTGGTTAACGCCAGGTTCTTGTGGATACGATATTAATGGTTACAAACTGGTGAGAAAGGATCGAGTTGGGAGGGGTGGCGGTGTGGCATTTTATACTAAAAATAAAATTTCGTTTGAAGCTGTAGCTTTTGAAAATGTTTTACCTACTAACGAGTTTTTGGGTATTAAAGCTTGCATAAATAAAAAATAATTTTTACTAGTAGTATTTTACCGGCCTCCTTCTTCTGATATTAATAGTTTTATAGAGTTTTTAGAGGATCTTTTAGTTCTCACGATGCCCATTACATGGGTGACATTAATATTGATCTCTTTGTAACGCTCAGTTCCCAACAAATACAAACCTAAATTACATAAATATACAAGTTTACAATAATCTCCAACTTCACAATAATCTCCAAGTTCACAATCGGTGATACAGCCTTTAGTGCAGGAACAATGGCGGCCCCCAGCTTTTAGAGAGTGGAGAAGGGTCGTGGTGAGTTATAATGCCTGAGCGCCACGCGGTTAACTTATCGCCATCCCCTTATGTTGGATATTCAGTGAGATTCGACCAATAACCACGAATTGCTCTCCTCCCCGCTGTAACCTATTGAAAAACTTGGAAGGGGAAACAAAAAGAAATATCACCCCAATTAAACAAAAATAACAAGTGTATATTCCGTATTGGTGACTATACTTTTGAATTAAATAAGAAAAATAATTGCTACAAGAAGAATTTCTTGTATATGTAGCTATGACAATTAA